>MU183970.1:140039-166764 GCA_016904865.1 Pissodes strobi
AAATAAACCCAAGCGAATATCGTCAAGCTCACCTGACTTTATTTTTTTAACTTGGTTTTTACAATGTTATGAATTTCTATACCAGCAAATGGTAGGTTAACCATGCTTTGTGCAAAATATTTTTTTACCAAAATTTTGCTGTGTTGCACATACTATATGTTCTTGTTTTATGAACTTTATTTAATATTTTTTGTGTGTCTATAAAATATTTGTTAACATATTTGCCACCGTCTTAGCACACTAATCAGGCCATTAAAACGATGTTAAATATTTACTTTATCTTCTAATAGTGCATGTGTTTTTGTTTCCGAAACGAGACATTGTAAACAAATGGATCATAATGATTGAATACCACCAATCTGATAGTGGACTAAAAAAATCAAACCTGATTAGATAGAAATACACTTACGGTTCATGCGACAATATTCCCATTCATAAAAAACGTTCACTTTACACACTTGTTGCATAAATGACTCTTATTTGCCTATTTAGGCAACTAACTAACTTTCTTACTGCATTTTCTTAGATTTTGTAAATTTATTAGCACTAAAAACGTACTAATAGTAACTCGACGAAAGTTTTCGCATGGATGTCGGGTAAAAACTTCGCAGCGCACCGGGTCGAATTCAACAAAATTAGATTGATTCACCGATCGCTTTTTGCTTCTCTGGGAACAAAAAGTCATCGCCACAGGCCCTTTTGGGAGATTAATAAATTTCTTGCCACATTGGAATAGTGCTTCTCTGATTAGCTTTCCGATTCAATAATTTAGTTTTCATCCTATCGATGTTGGAGAAATTATACCGAGTTTAATCAAGGCTAATATAACAAAAGTCCTTTATTTTGGATGTCTCTCTTTGTTGAAGAACATGAGATTAGTTTTGTAAATCAGGAGTAAAATTGCGAGAGCTTTTTTAGTCCATGAGGTTTAGTAGTTAATATCGAAATTGATGGAGTATAATTAGTGCATTCAATTTTAACACCTAAATAAATTTAAAAATGTATAAATAAATTGCAGCAAGCACTTTTAAAGTTCATTTACTTGAGCATGAAGTCAATTAAATGAATTGACAATAATGTTAATTGCTTCAGAAAATATGTTCATGTCGCAAACTAAATTGATGCTAATGTCGAACCTTTAAAGCACTTGCTGTAAGTTATTTCATTCAGAAAATGGTTTGATGAATAACGTCTCTTATTAAGAATATCGATATAATTAAACGATAATTTTAAGGAAAACAAACACTTTCTAATAAAGAACTAATCCTAATAAATTAGTATTTAGTATTTGTTTCAGTTAAGCAAGCCCATTTACCATTTTTTATTCTAATTAGAGTGAAAAATAAATTAAATCGCTATTTATTACGGGTGTTGGTAATGGCCCACGCACCATAAAATCCGACGAAATAAAATCCATTGAGACTCTTTAGCATGTTGTCAAATAAAAATTGTAATGGCGAAAATTCGAGTTGTGGCTGTCAACGTTGGTAATTTAGTTAAAAAAAACGCCGACTAATTTGATCATTTTATTGGTTCGCGTTGTGTAATATTGTCGCGACAGATTAATTTATTGAATTAAATAAATTGTACGTGTTATTTTGAAGCAAACAAGGCACTTGAAAATAAGCTATAACATTGTTTAACTCAAACAATGGTAATACGAATGCATGCAAATTTACTCGAGTACATTCCAATTAGGTAGCTGTGCCTAGATTTACGATACAATATAACACAATAATTTTAAATTTCGTATTTCCATGTTCATATATAGAGATGAATAATAAAATATTACCAGCATACTTTTTCTTAATTTGACTTATTTAATATACTGTAATATAGTTCCAGATATGCTATATAGACGGACTAGCCAATTAATTTGTTCTCTTGAATCTTTCTAAAACGATTCGAAAAATTGTATAAACATCGTGTAATGTAATCAATAGATGTATTGCGTATCTAGGAAAGTTACCCGAAAAAAACTGATCGAATGAAAATTGACCTAAAGAAATATGATAGTTGCCCGAAAAGAAATTTGACCGAAATGAAATTTCTCCGATTTTTTTTTTACAGTTTGATAAGTTAAGCATAAATAAATAATATCTAATATAATACGTTAAGTTGTGAGCTATTCTGCATATAAATAACGAAAAATGAATACACACTGACCAAAGTTAGTCGAAACTCATCCAAATTAGCCTAAGCTACCCGAAACTAAACCAGTCATAAATACGGACGCTTTACGCGTATATTATAAATTTGTAAATGCAACGCTTCAGCTTTAAGGCCTGCATAGAACAATACCTCCTACAAAAAGGCATGACGGCTTACGCGTGACGTCATCAAATCTAGTCAAAAGTCATTTACAGGCGCATAGTTAAATCTGCAATTTCTTTTAAAACTTCACAGTCAAGTAGATCTTTTAGGTGCAAAAATCTCTAAAAAGTATAATACCATTTTTTTTTGTAAATTTAACTTTTTTATATGTAGTTTGAAACGTAATTGGACTAATATTATTTTAAGCGAGACTATTATGACGGATAATTTATATTACTCATATTTTTAAAATAAAAAATTAAATTGCAGTTTACTTACTTTTATCTGCATACATATATAATATTTAATAGACTAAAAGCCAGCGACGATTTTAGTTAAGGACGTTCAAGCAGGCTAAAAATTTTAATGGTACTGAAAGAAAGATTACGAATGGCCGATCTGGTAGTCATGCGTGGCCGGGTTTACCTATCCCGGTCGCATATTCGAATGTAACAGGCAAGATGTCCATTCGGCTATGCCGAACGTTTCTTCATATGTGACGTGCACGATAGCATTTAATCGAATGTCGTGACTGTTAAGACGAGTTCTCATGAATGGATTTTAGTTGATCAACTTAAGTTGACCAATAAAAATCGAAACAAGTTTTTGTTCACACGCATAAATAAAAATTGATTCGGTAGTGGTTTTTAAAATGGCTGGGAACGAGGTTGTTCAAGCGGGCATACCAGTCATTTGTGAATTATTAAATGAAGAAATCAGAAACATTTTATCAAAATTTAGCAAAAAACCTAGAAAACGCCGGTTTTGTGTCAGGAACTGGATACTGTGGAGAAATATACTGGGTGTTTCAGGAGCCCTGCTGAAGGAGCTGGCATTAGAGGTTAAGGATGCCGCCAAAACTCATGTGAGAATGTCTGAAGAACAATTTGAAGAACTTCTTTTAAAGATAAAAAGCAAAATACAAAAACAAGATACCGTTATGAGAAGATCTATTAGTGCAACTTCAAAGTTACAAATAACCTTACGATATTTGGCAACCGCAGATTCCTTTAGTACATTGGCTTTCATGTATCGTGTCCCTAAAAATACCATAACAGCCTTTCTAAAACCAGTCTGTGAAGAAATATACGAGGCATTGAAAGAATTCATACAGGTAAGTTAAAACGAAACAAATATGTAATAGTATATTAAGTATCAAGAACAGTAAGGTCAGTTTACAGATCGACGACAATATTGGAGGAGATCGGTAAACTCCTTACTGTTCGAGATGCTTATACTATTTTTTGTACGCCCATTATGAACACAATGATGTTTCAAGAATGGATCATCTAAAGATGATGCATTTTTTCGACAAATTATATATATTTTACTTACCATTCAGCTGAACCGGAAGTAAATTACATACCGTCGCGTTTTTGCTTAGTAACCAGTAAACTTATTTACTTACCGTTCAGCTGAACGGTAAGTAAATTACTTACCGTCGCGATTTTGCTTAGTAACCAGTAAACTTAACCTACCGTTCTAAAACCAAGCACGGTAAGCAATCCGAAATAGCATAGGCGTACAAAAAAAACTAAAGTATTTAATTCTTATTTTGTAGTGAATGTATAACTCCAAGTTATTTATTAAAAATGTTTTACAACACTAAATTATAAATTGGAAAGAGCTTCAGCGATAATATCGGAGGTGGGTTCCAAGGCAGCAAATGTGTTATCTGTAGGCGATTGTAGTGAAAGAGACGAGTGCTCGTCCCTCGCACTGGAATATGAATATGCAGGAGATTGTGTTAGAGTTTGCAATAACGTAAGACGCTGCTGCCTTATTATACCTTCAAGGATGCATTATATAGAAGAAGCTGCTTCATATTGTTTTCCCAAATACATCAAACTCATCATCTGGGACACTTCTGTTTTTTTTTCAGCCAATTTATCTAATTTGTCTATTGCTACACTTACATGAGACACTCGAGTAGCCAAGTTATTATTTGATGCCAGCTTGCGTTTTCGGACTGGCGGACCTCCAAATTGTTTTTCTACTTGGGGTGTGTGAGGTAGTGCAGTCGCAGGTGAATCTGGGGGATGGACGGGCGAATCAGGAAATTCATTGTCTATCAGGGATAGCGTCGTCTCATCCTGAGTTTCTAATTCATTGGTTGGCAAGATCTAAAACGAAAAAATATATTTCCCAAATCTTTTCTTTTTTTGATACCTAATGTTTGATTTGTTATTAGTTATTTATTTCAGACACAGTATTTTAGGTGGCTCCTTTAATACTAAAATATTTTTTATTAATTTCCGGTTTCACAAAATGAAACGGAATGGAAAGAAATTCAAAACCATTTCTACAAACGATGAAATTTTCACAACTGTTGCGGTGCTCTTGATAGGAAGCACGTTGTTATACGTAATGTACCCCGTAGTGGCTCGCAGTATTGCAATTATAAAGGAACTTACAGCGTAATTTTATTTGCTGCCGTTGATGCCAATTACGGCTTTCGTTATATCGATGTAGGTGCAAATGGACGCGCAAATGATGCAGCTGTGTTTTCAAACTCAACTCTAAACGCAGCAATGGAATCAAATTTGCAAAATTTCCCGAAAAATGGAGTTTTTGTAGCCGATGATGCTTTCCCACTAAAAACATCCATTTTTAAACCTTATGCAAGATCTACTTATCTCTCTAAAAACCAGAAGACATTTAACTACCGCCTATCCAGGGCACATCGTATAGTAGAAAATGAGTTTGGAATTTTAACCTCAAGATTCCGAATTTTTGAACGACCAATAGCTGTGGACATTGACAAAGTGCTAATTATTAAAACAGCCTGTGAATTACACAATTGGCTATTTTCTACTTCGAGTCAAAAATATACGCCAGCAGGGTCATTTGATACTGAAGATTTTACTACCGGATCCATTGCACCAGGTTCCTAAAGATAGGAAAATATTTTAGGTAATGGATTACGTGAATTAGACCATAATGGAAGTAGAAATTATCCAATAGATGCTGCTAATAAAAGGGACAAATATGCTGAATATTTCTGTGGTCCGGATGCCGTACATTGGCAAGATACAATGATTTATCACAATTAAGTACTTAGTCTTTAAGAATTAAAGTTGTATACTTACCAAACTTGATGTGCTTGTCTCTGCTCGTAAAAATAAATCAGCTTTCTTAAACCAGAATATCTTTGGCTTGTATATATCCTCTGTTCCTGGACCGCTTTTTTGAGCTTTTAATATCAATGTAAGTTCTTTCTTGTACATCGTTCTAATTGTTTTTATTTTATTTTTAATGTCGGCAACAGTTACATTTACTTCTACCTTCTGCATTTCTTTAACGATGTTGGCTAAAGCGTTGTCTCGAGCATCCCTGTTTCTATAGCTCTCGAGTTGGGTATTCCATAAACAGTCATGGTTTTGATATAAATCCAAAAATGTAACACAATACTTTCAACCCACTTCATGGTCATCTTTTTGTCTTTTTTTAACTCAAAACTAGCACACCCAAGCCTCAAAGTGAAACTGTTGAAAACAAAGCTCGACTGACTACCGTTCACACGGTTCAAATGCGTTTTAACTTGTTTGAAATTCGCCCGTAAATTCGCCTATGAGGCATTTATTGATCGATAAGTTTTGAATGGGTCAAACTTTTTCGGTTCAACTCAAATTGATCAACTTAAAGGGAAAACATGGTTCACAAGCATATTTTTATTCGATTTTGCTTTATCAATAAAAATCGTTGAACTAAAATCGACTAGTAACAACGCGGCTTTACATAGAATCAACAAATAAGTCTACAATTATTTATACACTTCATGCATGGCCCACCGCTCGCTACGGGGGCTCAACAAACAGAACTTAACCAAGTGCTAACAAAAACTAACCCAAAATATGAAAAGCCTGCACATTTACATTACAGTCGCGCTATAAAATTTGCGATCTCGTACGTCCGATACGAATAAGTGTTCGGCATAGCCGAATGGACATCTTGCCTGTTACATTCGAATATGCATCCTGGTCGCCCAAAGGGGATGAAAAAGCTACTTAATCGGTGACAAAATACCTTAGTTCCATTTAAGATATTTCAAGCAGGCTCACTTTTTAGTATATTATATATATTCGCTTGAAAGGGGAAAAAATATTGGCAGACCAAATGGACGCTGGAAAGGGCGGGCAGACGACCATAAAGTGGTGACAAAATACCTTCGTTCCATTTAAGATATTTCAACCAGGCTCACTTTTTAGTATATTAACGTTACATTGGCCTGATAGGCGAAACATATTGGCAGACCAAATGGACGCCGCAAAGGGCGGACAGAGGACCATAAAGTGGTGACAAATTACCCTCGTTCTATTTAAGGTATTTCAAGCAGGCTCACTTTTTTAGTATATTAACGTTACATTGGCTTGGTATGGGAAAATATTGGCAGACCAAATGGACGCCGCAAAGGACGGGCAGACGACCATAAAGGGTGACAAAATACCTTCGTTCCATTTAAGGTATTTCAAGCAGGCTCACTTCTTAGCATATTAACGTTACATTGGCCTGATAGGCGAAAAATATTGGAAGACCAAATGTACGCCGCAAAGGGTGGGCAGAGGACCATAAAG
Source organism: Pissodes strobi (assembly GCA_016904865.1). Classification (NCBI taxonomy): domain Eukaryota; kingdom Metazoa; phylum Arthropoda; class Insecta; order Coleoptera; family Curculionidae; genus Pissodes; species Pissodes strobi. The sequence continues at coordinate 146,927 of MU183970.1, forward strand.
TGGTGACAAAATACCCTCGTTCTATTTAAGGTATTTCAAGCAGGCTCACTTTTAGTATATTAACGTTACATTGGCCTGATATGGGAAAATATTGGCAGACCAAAAGGACGCCGCAAAGGGCGGGCAGACGACCATAGAATGGTGAGAAAATACCCTCGTTTCATTTAAGGCATTTCAAGAAGGCTCACGTTTTAGTACATTAACGTTACATTGGCCTGTTAGGGGAAAAATATTACTTACTTACTTACTCCGTAGCACTACAACCCAGGATGAAATGGTGAGAAAATACGTTCGTTCCATTTAAGATATTTCAACCAGGCTCCCTTTTTATTATATGAACGTTAGATTGGCCTGATTGCGAAAAAATATTGGCAGACCAAATGGACGCCGCAAAGGGCGGACAGATGACCATAGAATGCTGAGAAAATATTCTCGTTCCTTTTAAGGCATTTGAAGAAGGCTCACTTTTTAGTATATTAACGTTACATTGGCCTGATAGGGGAAAAATATTACTTACTTACTTACTCCGTAGCACTACAACCCTGGATGGCTGCCTCCATCTAGAACGATCTTGTGCCTGCTCCCTTCATTCTTCAAGAGTAGTTAGGTCCTTGTTGATGTTATCCCTTCATCTAAGCCTAGGTCTTCCCAGTGGTATTTTTCCTTGTGGGGCTTCCTCCCATACCCGTCTTATTAGTCGATCGTTTTGACTTCTCTGTATGTGCCCTGCCCATCTTAGTCTGCTGGACTTTATTTCCTCAATGATGTCAGAGCTTTGATATATTTGAGCAAGCTTCGCGTTGCTTCTCATTCTGTAACAGCCGATTTCAGGTTCTCGGTATGGGCCATATATCATGCGCAGGATTTTTCTCTCAAACCTTCTTAGCAGCTCCTTGTCGCGAACTGTCAGGGTCCATGTTTCACTTGCGTAGGTTGCTACTGGTCGTATTATTGTTTGATAAATTACGGTTTTTGCCTTTCTATGAATAAATTTTGACTTTAGCAGGGTTTGCATTGCAAATGTACATTTGTTTGCTTTTGTGATACTTCGTTTAATATCTTCCTATATATTAATATCAGCCGTTATCACTGTGCTCAGGTACTTGAAGGTCCACACATTCTCAAAATTATATTCATTCATGGTGACGTTTTGTCTCATTCTGTCTCGTATGGTGTTGCGGGAGACATGTATGTATTTGGTCTTTCCATGAAAAATATTGGCAGACCAAATGCATGCCGCAAAGGGAATAAGCCATTGTATCACCTAAAATTCATTTCAGTTTGCCTACTTTACCTTAACTGGAACTAAGGTATTTTGTCACCACTTTATGGTCGTCCATTTGGTCTGCCAATATTTGTTCCCCTATCAGGAGAATGTAGCTTTAATATACTAAAAAGTGAGCCTGCTTGAAATATCTTAAATGCAATTAAGGTATTTTGTCACAACTTTATGGTCGTCTGCCCGCCCTTTCCAGCGTCTATTTGGTCTACCAATATGTGTTCTCTATATTAGACGAATGTAACTTAATCTACTAAAAAGTGAGTTTGGGTTAGTTTGGGTTAGTTTGGCGTTCATTTGGTCTGCCAATATTTTTCTCCCCTATTAGGCGAAAGTAACTTTAATATACTAAAAAGTGAGCCTACTTTAAATACCTTGAGTAAGTAGTTTTTTTTTCACCCCTTTGGTCGGCCAGTGTATGTAAACCCGGCTACGCTACGTTTAGCAGTATTTTCTTTAACAACATTAAAATTTTTAACTTGCTTGAAATTCCATAACAAGACTCGTCGCTGGCTCTCCGTATATGAGGGCTTCCGATTAAAACAAGGCTGCGAGTCATCAACATTTTTATCTTTATCAGTTAAATATTGAAAATGTTCAGAGCAAATTTATAAAAAATGTCTTTCATCAAATGAGGATCTGTTAAGAATCTGTTCTAAATAGATTCTACTTTGTTAAGATGAGGTAGAATGATAGGGGTATGATTACGCAAATATTTATAGGAATGAGGACTTATAGTAAATTAAATTAAACATAAAACAATAGTGCTCGGTTAACATCGATATTTCTCTTTTGGAGTACTCAAAAAAGTTAATTGTTCTGAAATAAATTTTTGATTTCGTGTAAGTTCATCGGAGCCTTTTAGGTTAGGTAGGAATATCCGTTACAAATTTTAACATTTTGTTGGTTTTCTCGTCTTGGTCTGAATCTGGTTGATCATCTCGCTCTTGTTATTGAAATTTAACAAACAAAAATAAAAATTCAAACAACTCTAATGTACAATTATGATAATAAACAACATGATTCTGGTGTGAGGTTACCAGATTTTCTGTCAAAGACATTGATGAAGTAGACGGAATATTTGCCTGAGACTGGATTGCTTCAGAAGACGGATTGTATCTCTCATCCTCTCAATGATATTTTGATGGTGAACTGGAACCATTTGAATATACGACTTAATAGATTTTACACTGCTATGACCAGTGATTTGTATTAGTTCCTGTTTCCCAACTCCACCAGCTCTTAAGGAATGATTAGTGACTTTTCTGCTGCATATGTCAAAACCAGCATTTTTCGCTTCAGTTTTCGTCCACTTGGCGATTTCATTTTTCCCGACTGAGATATTTTTGTACCAGTGACCACTCTTCATCCAATTAGGATTCGCCGTTAGAAAAAATCTTTCAGATTTGTTATTTTGGCGCTTGAGCAAAAACCTTTCATACAAGCGAATTAGACACACGTCAGAATTTTTTGTATTTCCAACTAACCATTTGGATGAAGTGCAAGGCCGCTCTCTTTTTTGGGCCGTTTTACTAAATATGGGATTTTATTCTATTCTACCTGTGTTCGTACTTGTATTGACCCGTTCTTCTTGAAAATAAGAAAGAAAGCAGTTACATCATTCTCCTCCCCGCCATGCCAATTCATAAGGGAATATGGAAATCACCTTCTTCTGTAAACCTATTGATTTGTCTTCGTTGCAATAGTTCACCAAATTCTGAAAAACGTTCTACTTCAATAAAACTTCTTTTACCGGGTTGTGTTTGAGGTGCCTACTACGTTTTGCATTTTTGGCATCCCGTGCACTTTTAAATTCAATCTTAGTGAATGGATTAGAGGAAATGCCATAACCAGTTTTATACTTATCCATACACATTTTGGCAGTTACATTCCAAATCGTTTTAATAGTTTGTTCTTTATACTCTTCTCCATTTTGTCGTCGTATATTAAATGCCCAATCCTTTAAAATGTTGGCTATGTTTTCAAGAGAAGTTTCTCCATTTAGAGTGTAATTTCTCACCTTGCAGAAGTCTACGAATATGAACTACTTACAGATAAAAATATGGGTTTTAACCGTGTTGATGGGTATACTTCCTGTTATGTTTTCATCTATGGAATTGATGGAAAATTCTCCGAACCGCTGCATGTTTACAAAACTTATGCTCGTGACCATAATTGACACATCATTTATAAATGCGGCTAGTGGTTCCTTTGACTAGCTTCATTTTGACAAATGTGCTAGATTACTTCATAAAAAAATATTTTGAGCAAAAAATTTAAACATATTCACAGAGTTTTAAATTAAACAAAGCTTATTTAGGGATATTTCTGGTAATGGTATACTTTAACTTAAGGTTTTAACATAATTGTGAATAAATGCATCGTTCATTTTGTCTTAAGATTGATAAATATCAATGAGAAAAATATGACATCTAGTAGTGTTGAATTATCGCTGTGGTCTTTCACCTGTCGATAATTCACCGCTGAATTACAAGCGTAATATAGTGAAAATTCCATGGCTCTTATGGGATTTTTTATACATGAGGGAAATATTCGCTGTAATTTTCCAATAATTACACTCATCTAATGCGATTTTTTTTATACATGAGGGAAATATTCCCTATAACTTTCCGATAAATGCACTCCTCATATGGGATTTTTTATGCATGAGGGAAATAATCAGGAGAGTTTTTCACAGAAAAGTTGCCGCGATATTTTTTGCAACAACAGGTATAACTACGGTAACAAACAATAAAATACCCGTATTTAATTGTTAAAATATTAATTTTGACAGGTGAATGGGATTCTCAAAATAATCTGCATATTTAAAAACACTTTAAATTGATAAGTAGGAAACTAAGTTCAAATTTCCTGATTGAAAAAACAGCTTAAGTGCATAATAAGCCAAAACCACTAACAAAAAATATTTAGCATTTGGCTGAACTGATAAATATTCCATCCTAAAATACTTAATATAGAATGGCACGTTCCACTTAATTGGCTATTATACCCCCAGAAATGCGAATACTGTCGAGACAGTTAATAATCTTGTTGCGTGCGGCAGCCAAAGCCCGTTAAGTTGGTTTCATTGTATGGAAATTTAATATCGGTATATTAGCAGCCACTTGAGATGAACTTTCGGCCCCAATGGCTGCAAAACCTGCCCTTGGGTAAGAATGTGATATTGGACAATTAAAAGAATATTGTTCCAAATTATGTTTTCTCTTATTATCGTTTTGAGTATGTTAAAACAATTTTTGTTTTGCTTGCCAATACGATTTATGACCAAATTATACCTTCTGACTACTGATTTATTCAATTTATCTTATTTATCAGATTACCCTGACTTTCTCTTCTAATATTATTTATATTAATTCCTTAGCTGGGAATTATTTTTTATATTCATTTAAAACATGCAGAATTATTGAGCGTATATAAAACGCGATAAAAAATACAATAGAGGATCCACCTTTGTGAATCATTTTTATATATTTTTCTCTACCAAAGTCAAATTAAAGTTTTCAATATCTTTGATCCTGGTCCTAGAGTGCAAATTACACAAATTCTGATAAGTGACCCTAACAAAAGTAAAAATCGTTAAAAATTTAGAAATATTTGACGTTCCGAGAAACGTCAAATATTTCCATGTTTGTAATGTTTTTAAATTCGCAAGGATCGCTTAAGAAGTACTTTTTCTTTGTCTTACCGAAAAGGGATTTACCCATCTCCTTGGAAAGTCGTTCGAGTGCAACCTGTTCTAAAAAAGGCAAGAAAACCACGTCCTGCTTCCAATAATCTCCAAAGTCATGGAAGGTGTAGTAAATCAGCAACTACTCAAGTACCTCGAGACCAACAGATTAATTAGCTACAACCAATACGGTTTTCGCAAAAAGAGATCGACAGGAGATATATTGGCCTATGTCACTCATATATGGAGTAAGGCAATTGAAAACTACGGAGAATCTCGAGCGATTGCGTTGGATATTGCGAAGGCATTGGTCAGAGCTTCGCATTATGGATTGCTCAATAAACTGCTGTCCTTTGGGCTACCAGCCCCTCTCTGCACCTGACTTTCCAGTTTCCTTAAGAACCGATCTGTGATCATTACAGTTGATGGACACATCTCAGACACATTCCCCATTAAAGCGGGCGTGCCTCAGGGTGCAATACTTTCACCAACTCTGTTCCTCATATTTATTAATGACCTGCTGACCGAAAACAATAATCCTGTTTACAGTTTTGCAGATAGCAGTATCCTTGTCTTCCAATTTAGACCCGAAAAACCTTTACCAGCGACTGAAACATATCACGGCAGACAGGAGCAGATTACAGCAATTAATCAAGCTCTGCAGAGAGTTCGAACTTGAGGCGCTAGAAATTTGGTCCAGTTAAACGTAAAAAAATCTAGGCGGCCACGATTACTAAGAAAGACAATACGGTGGGCCCTGGCATCATTATGCCAGGATCGACCATTCCTTTATCCTCGTCAATCGGACTACTGGGTGTCTCGGTCAACAGCAATATGTCCTGGCATGACCACGTTGCTAACATCGCAAAATCAGCCTCGCAGAAGCTTGGTGCGCTATTTCGCAACAAAAAACTGTATACACCGCAGCAGCTGCTCTTGCTCTACAAACCGCAAACAAGATCATTCTTAGAATATTGCTCACACATCTGGGGTGCCGCACCAAAGCACGCCTTAAATCTGCTGGATTCTATTCTGAAGAGAGCTGTGCGTCTCGTCGGCGACCCGGAGTCGACCCGAGATCTGGATAGTCTGGAACACCGCAGACATGTGACCGAGATATCCTTATTTTGCAGATATATTCACGGCAGATGTTCCCAAGATTTGGCCCGCCTTATCCCCGCCCCCAGCAACACCTGACAGACGGTAACAGCACACCCGTTCGTTGTACAACTGGAAACACCTAGAACATCGCTTTACAAGGACTATTTTGTCGGGCCCACCGCATCGCTGTGGGATTCACTCCCAGGACATCTGTTTCCCTCAAACTATGACCTCCAGCTATTCAAAAATCGTGTTAATCAAAATCTTCGCACACACACCGCTCGCCGAGTGCCATAGAATCTTTCTTTATTGTGTGTGGCATTGCTATAAAAAATGCATTTGTGCAATTTACACCCTGGAACCAGAGTAAGTATTGAAAAATTGAAAAAGATAAAGAAAAATGTCATACAAAGTTAATAAGCTTTTGTACAGCTGGTAATTGGTATTAATACATAAAAAGGAAAACAAAATGAGAATATAAAAATGTCAAACATCAATTTCCTAAAGTTAATTACAGCTACATTTATTTTTTCTGTTAATTTTAAAATTGTAAATACTGCATGTCAAGTCTTCGATAAAAATATGATTAGGAACAAACTTATGAAATTATAAACTTTATTATTATATTCTAAGTCACTGCGAAAAAATGATCATTATTGGTTATTGGTTCTATTTCGACACCAAGATGTTGTTTTTATGACACCAATAACCTGATTGAATGTCTGCATATTCTATCGATATTTTCCAGATTCCCCTCGTTAATATGGTCTAGCACACTTTATGTACAGAGAGATCAAAGTATAATATCTCCCACCACTTTTAGTTTTCTTTCGTGTTACAGAAAATTGGTAAGTATAAGGGCATATTATAATATAAGAAAAATTTGAAAATTCTGTAAAGTGGTGATCAAAAAATTATATATCCTGCATATGTATGCTGCTTTTTAAACAATATATTATAATACCTTTTAACGTTTTGAATTTTGCTATTTAAAATTAGCTGAAGTTTAATATATAGTAGACACATTTGATATTTGTTTTGCCATCAAATAATATTTCTGACTTTTTAATCGAATTTCTAAATTGATGCCCTATTATCAGCTATACTGATAAATGCAGTAATTATATAGCATGATTTGTACCTTGATTGTTCCCATCTTGGACTGTAATTAATATCGTATCCGTGATATGAAGTAGTATGAAGTGGCACGGTTGTCACAAAAATGATATTCGTGCCAATTGTACTAGGATTATTAATTTCTTAATTATCCTTAATTCTATTTATCGTTTTTTTTTCTTATCTGATCCTGATTTATATTCAGATGTGCAAAATTTTACGCTACGCAATGTTAAAGGTTAAATACTACTACATGTACGCTTTCGAAGGATTCTAGAAGCAACCCAACCCAAGTAAGTTGGTGAGCCAGGTGAAGTGAATTGCCATGTTGTTCACTATTCACTGGTAGAAGTTGGCCCGTAATCAAGTATGTAATTTTATAGGTTATTTTTGTGAGTTTTCAAGCTACGACCTTAAAAATAGTTTCTGGGTTTATTTGCATTCGGTTATCTCTATACATTTTGGAAATTGGTTGAATTTCGTTGCCAGAAACTACCTTATTTCCTAGACGAATTTTGGTCTACTGCTAAGTGAAAAGAGGCACGTGCACTACAAGTTCAACACCTACAAACACACTCTTTGATCATTGACATCTTGCCTTGAGGCTGCTTGCTTACTAGCTTACATGTTCGTTGGTTATCTACATTTCCACATTTTAGTAAACATGTTGCTCACTTCAACTTATGTGAATAATATTCACTGGATACTGTCGTTGCCGTGCCAATGATCATACCGTCCAATATAGTCAACATTGGATAGATGCATGACCTAATAGCAACTTCTGTCCGCTTTTCTAAGGGTATCAAATACCCTCTTTTTACATCACATGGATCAAATTTGACAAACCAGATGTAATACATATGCCTCGGACACATTTCTTTCATTTAGCATAGTCGCGGCTACTGGCGCATTATCGCTACTTCTATAAAAATTTTAATTTCTAGCCTTTCTACCATAAAATAAATCATTCTGATTTTACTAAAAATTAGCAATCGACTTGTCACAAATCTATAATTTTCAAAAATTCACGTTGAACTTATTACGGACAAACATGTTTACCTCCTCTAAGACAAACAAACAAAAATCGAGAAAACATTACTTAAATGACAATCTGGTGAGATTAAAGTTTAAGTAAACACTTTTCCAAATGTTTTTCGTTATGGATTAAAATATTCAAGCAAAACTTTCAGGCCATAATGTACTTGATAATGTTTTCAAAAAGAATTATCATGATCCTTCTCCCATAATAAATCTGAATATCTTCTGTTCATTAGTAAGTTTCGTATCACACCTAAAATTTAGTGAGTTCCCAGAAGGGCATTTATAATAGTGACTCTATATCGGATTGGAACTTCACTCAAAAATGATAGATCTATTTTAGACTTTAACCATTATATTTTATCTTTTTGAGAAGTGTAGCTCAAGTTGTTTTCTTAGCAGGGAATATTATTATTTGAGTTATATAGATTATCTTAATAATTAAAATTAAAGGTAAGCAACTTAAAGTGGCGTAAGTTTCACTACATTCTGCTTAAATTAGTTCGGAAGTTTGACGAGATTGTATGACTAGCGCTGTTTATCCAGAAAATGATAATTTTCTTTTAAGATCATTGTTGAAGTCCGATATAATATATCCAATAACAAACTGTCTGATTTTTGATTCTATTATTGATAAAATCATAATTTTAGTATCGTTTACGAGCTACTATCTAATATTAGAGTATTCCAGATAAAATATGGACCCTATCAGGAAAATAAAGTGACACTAACACTGATGTTTTCCAGACGAACGAATAATTCTTTAAAAAGCCTTTAGCCACTTTATCAAAATCATTGCAAAAAGCGATTAACTAGGAAGACAAACAGTTATAAATTGAAATCTTCCTACCGTCTTTTTAATTTTGCAATTCACCTCTACACAGTATCGCAGTTTTTGGTCCAAACTGATAGCTATATATTCTTAATTTTATTTGGTAAGCCGATATCTATTCTATATATGGGGCAAGGTTAATAATGTTATCATTGCTCTCTAGAATATATTATAGATCTAACATCAAGCTCGACTACAATGATTAACTAATGCAATGCATATAAATGGCACTGGTAACTCAAACCGCCATCACACATACTAATTGCTGTATGTATTACTTACCAGCAGTAATAACATCATAGGTAAACCAAATAATAATACGTATTATCTATATGTGCGATTATCAAATTATTATTAATTAATCTTACTATAAAGGGAACACGGTGTAATACATTTTAATGCTAACTGCTTTTGTTAAAATTTATGTTCTTCTTTTTCCAAAAATATATGATTCTTTAATTTTTTTCCACCAGGACACCCTATAAGTGTTTTGCCAAATCTCACAAACATCCTACAGAGAATAATGAAAAAAGGAATGACATATATTTTCTTGGCCAGTCAAATTCTTCCAACAAATCAATGGCAGTTCAAGTCAAAGTATAGTATTCACTGTTATAAAGAATAAAGTGTCTGAAGGAAAGTAGGTATATGTGTTAATTAGTATATTGTACACTTTAAGCGATTATCACCCTGTCTTAAGTTTGACCTTTAACAAATGTTATGTAGACATAAAAGGAAACTTATAAATCATTCAAGCAATATTGATCTTTGATTTGCAATGCTCAGCAAATCTACTAACATAAATTCTCGTGCGGACCCTCAGTTCGACAGATTTTAAATCACATTAGATTTATTCGTCAAGTGACCAAATGTCTACACAGGTGCAACTCACTTTAGATAGCCTACACTTGTAACCCGAACCTTAGCTGGGATTCAATTCTGGAGAAGACATCTCTGGTCAATTCTTCCACACCTAAACTTCTGCCCCAATGCCAATAAGCAGGGATAGGGGTTCGCGAGACTATGGTCTCGGTCTCGGTCTTGTCTCGGTCTCGGTCTCAATTTCGAGACCTGGAAATTAGAATCGAGACCGAGACCGAGACTTACCTATCGAGACCGAGACTAAGACCGAAACCAAGGTAACGAGATTCTCGGTCTCGGTCTCGAAGAATATTTTTATTTGCTAAATTTTCGAAACTTATTTTTCTGAAAAAATCAAAATTTTATGTATGTTAATGGCAATTTATGCCAACGGGATCCAACCAACCAAAAAAATGAAAAATCGTGCATATCCGGGTATAACGCTTGTTTATTTTAAATTGGGTTGTTTCTTTTTAAGATTCTAGAAGAAAGGTTATACTGTTATGTACATAATATGTAATTATGTAGATAACTTATTTTGAGCCATTTCCAAGCAATAAACAGCTATGAGTTTCAGTTTTCACATTTTTCTTAATATATAATATTAAAACAACTGAATATCTGCTTCTGGTACAACCGTGTCAGATTAGTATATTAAAAGATGAATGGCCACCTTTGACCATCTCCACTTATACAGTATATACCGTATACCTATAAAGAGTGTCACAAAATTAGTGGACGAAGCCTGTAGTTATTGGTGCAAAATACCTAAAATTTTTTCTACAATCGGGAAACGCCCCCTACGGGAGCTAGGGCCTCTTAAAGGTGGGCCTCTAAAGGTTTTTTCCTAATTATTTCCAAAATTGTGTAAATAGAGTTTTAAAATTTTGAAATTGCCCTAAGCACACTAAGTTTAATACCTATTTAAAATGCGGAAATGGAATAGGAAATAGAAAATTTTAGTCAGGTCAGGTGCTTAACACTTTGGGAGTGAATATAAAAAATTAACGTCAACTTTTTTATGGGATTTTTTTTTATTTTCTTTACAAATTTTGAAAATTAAATTTTTTTTTTTGGGTAAAAAAGTGCCTCTTATTTCGTATCATTAGGACGCAGGGTTTTGAGAAAAACGGTTTATAAATGTATTCCGACTGCCAAAAACGGGTGTAAATTGAATGCTATAGTTTATCAAATTTTGAAAATCTGTCATAATTTTTTTCTGGAACAAGTGTTTCTACTATTTTATAATAATATGCCTAACAATTTTTCGGTCCCTAATATGACTTCGTCTCTCATTTGAATTTTTTTGTTTCGATTTCGAACTAAAAATATTATTTATTATGTAGTTTTTATTCAGATTTAAATTAACTTTTTCTATTATTTATAAATTTACATTCATTTTAATAAAAACATATCAGATTATTGAAAAACTAGAAAAGAAACACGAAATGAGTTAAAAAAATTATTGTACCAAAACATAAATTAGTAAAAATAAAATAATATTTAAATTAACAGAAATACACTACGGTTAACGTTATCACTTTTCTTCGAAAAAAGTTTGTGGTCTTGTGACATATAGCTATCTACGATTTCGCGATTTTTTTTCTTTTCATTAGAAAGGGGGTGTCCTATAGAATAGTTCAAGCCAAAAAAAATCGGAGGATCCGCCACATTTGAGCCGAAAAAATGGCCCCAAAGTTCGAGTTTTGACACAAATTTTCAGCACCATTTTGAAAAAGCACTAGAAATATAGACAATACACACCTGAAAATCAATTCTCGGGTGAAAATATTAACCAGGAGATATTTGCGTAGAACGAGAGGCTTCCGTTTTCTCCCGGTTCTAATTTAAGGCGGCCCATAGCCCCATGAAATAAAATAAAAGTTTATTTGTAAGCTAAGCATCCTCATCCTCCTTTTTACTGCCAAATGTCACAAGTCACAATGGAAATAGATATTTTGAACAAGGCACACTGTTGCCAGACGTTTGAGAATGAAAAGATATGGGATTGTTCGCTTAGCTGAAATCAGTTATGTAAGAAATATTTGTTAATTTAATATAGATCAGCCTCCCCAAATACAAAATCATAAAAAAAATTCTACGCAAATGCATCATTTTCATTTTTTCGACTCTAGAATAACTGAAATCAGTTACATGAAAACATGTTTCTGTTTTACATTCTAAATAATTTTCTAAACATAATGCCCCAAAAAAACTTTTTGCTGAAATAAGTCATTTTCATTTTTTGAGTTAGTTTGGGTTAGTTTAGGTTAGCTTCGGTTAGTTTCGTCTCGTTTAAGCCACTACGCACTTACTTCACGCAAGCCTAGGCGACACAATTTCGGTTAGCTTTGGTTAGTTTGGGTTAGTTTCGTCTCGTTTAAGCCAGTACTCGTTTAAGCGCCAGCCTTTCTTCATGCAAGCCTGGGCGAAACACTTTCGGTTAGTTTGGGTTAGCTTTGGTTAGTTTAGTTTTCGTCTCGTTTAAGCCACTACGCATTTGCGTGAAGAAAGCCTTTCAGTGTAGGCGAAACAATTTCGGTTAGCTTGGGTTAGGTTTGTTTAGTTTGGGTTTGCTTTGGTTAGTTTGGGTTAGCTTTAGTTAGTTTGGGTTAGCTTTGGTTAGTTTGAGTTAGCTTTGGTTAGTTTCGTCTCGTTTAAGCCACTACGCACTTGAGTGAAGAAAGGCTTGGATATTTTTGTATGTTGTGTTATGTAGGAATGTGAAATTTATTTTACTCCATCTCTAATGATCTCCATGCTACCAAGGTGAAAAGTAGCCAAAGTACCGATTTTCAACTGTCTATAGCTGTGAAACTACTAACTTTAGAGGTAACATCATACATAAAATATGCTTAAAATTTTACAAGGAATCGAAAGATAAATTCATATATAGGGTGTTCTATTCAAAAAAAAAATTAACTTTTTGGTTTTCTTTGTATACTGATCATTTTTCCAATATTTCTTATAAGCAGAAAAAAGTATTTTTCAGTAACTACATAACCATACTTCTATTTTTTTCGGGACACTTAAAATAAAAGAGTTATAGGGGGGCGACATTATAGGGGATCACCCTGTACATGACTTAAAAATCCCTATCACTTGTATACCTACCTACATTAGAGGTAAGCATTTTTATATCAAAACAACAATTTAGAAACTAACATGAAATATATTAAAATATTATTAGGTACCTATTTAAGTTACTCAATTCTTATTATCCAAACAACTGTTGCAAAAAAAAATGTAAAATTATTTAAGAAGTTTATCCCTAATATCACATCTACACCAAGAACTGATACACAAAAGACACTTATTAGATGTTTCATTTAACTTAACATTCTGAAGTAACGTTTGTGTTATTAACGAAATAAAACAGTAAATTATTTAATTACTTTTTATTTGCTCAAACCGAGACCGAGACCAAACCGACACAAGACCAAGACCGAAACCGAGACCAAGGTTGTCTCGGTCTCGGTCTCGAGCTTCGAGACCCGAGACCGAGACCGAGACTTAATTTATCTTCGAGACCAAGACCGAGACTTGCCAGGTCTCGGTCTCGGTCTCGCGAACCCCTAAGCAGGGAAACTTTCGACGACGATCCACCCTCCCCCCCTCTGGGTCTAATTTAAAATAAATTCTGCCAAGTAGCTAAAGTTAGTTAAATTCTTCAAATTCAACAAGCAAATCTACAAATAATTTAGTGGAGACGATAAAATATTATCAAAACTAAACTGATTAATCATAATAATATATAAGACACAGCATAATTCTAAAACTCTTTCACACAATGATCAAGGTTCATACAAAATTCAAGTATCTATCAAACAGAAAGCATGAATATTATAATTACTGGATAAAGTGTAAATTCCCAACCAAAATCAAACGGGAATTAAAGATGCTCAAAACATCCTGTGCTGATGAGATACCATAGTCTCAACCATTCACCTTTGAAGAAACACTGTCTGCTTTGAGATAGATTAAAGCCGGCAAGGTCCCAAGTTTTGACGGCATCCACTCAGAGTTCCTACTGAACTGCGGAGAATATACAAAAAGTGGTTAATGCGCTTCTTCACCAACGTTATTCAATCAGGCATCATTCCCCAGTCATATAAAGGGGCAAAAATCATAGCCATCTACAAACAGCTAGAGAAATAAATCCACAACAGAATTAGCTAAAAAATTCTAGAGTGAATACCTATAGAACAAGCTGGTTTTCACCCTGAGCGAAGCTGTGCTGATCAGGTTCTTTCATTAACGACTCACACCGGGGCAGGATTCCAACGTAAAGTAAAAACATCAGTTGCTTTTATGGACCTGACCGCGACTTAGAATACAGTCTGGAGACACGGTCTGATCTATAAGCTCGCTAAAGAAATACCCTGCCAAAAAAACGTCAACCTGATCGATGATATGCTCCTCCGAAACAGATCCTTGCAAATAAAACTAGGCGAGAAGGACAGCAAAAAAATGAAACTCAACAACGGCCTGCTTCAAAGATCCGTATTGGCTCCATTGCTTTTTAGCATATACGTCGCCGATATGCGGCAACATCAGCAAGAAAATTTGGGTATTCAGAAGACTGGGCGGGAGCTACTGGACATAAACGGATTGAAGAGACCGAGGTCACTTTGGGAAAATACTTTCGCAAGTGGAGGCTGCGGCCAAGCGCAGCGAAGACCTAAGTCAGCTGCTTTCATGTTAATAATAAACAAGCCAATCAAGGGCTGAACATAACTCTGTCCTTTAAGAAGCACCTCACCCAAACAGCAGCTAAGCTGAACACTCGGAATAATATCGTCCACAAATTATGTGGTACTACCTGGGGCTCCTCTGCTAGCACCTTACGCTCCTCTGCACTGGGATTGATTTACTCTGTTGCTAAATACTGTGCCCAGCGTGGCTTAACAGAATTCACTCAGGAAGAGTGGACGTCCAACTAAACAAAACGATGCGTATCATATCCGGAACAATAAAATCAACTCCCACTCAATGGCCTTCCATATTAAGCCATATTCCTCCGCCACATCTGCGCAGACAGAACGCACCCTCTAGGGAATATGGAAAAATTATAAGCAAGCCCCAATTGCCCATACACTTGGACGTCCCTTACCTCGAAAGGAATGGACTCCGCTCGAGACATCCCACAGCAGAAACTCTACACCAAAATGCTATTAACCTCACCGAGCCATGGAGGAGAGAATGGGAATCAATGCTGCCGGACAACGGGCAGAATTGACATGCCACGAAAAACATGATCATCTTTGAACAGAATACGGACGAATCACGGAAGATGCGCTGACTCGATGTTTAAATGGGGTAAAACGCCTTCCCCGGAATGCGACTGTAGCACCGGCAGACAAACCATGGAAGCATGCCCTCTAAGATCATATGCTGGCCCCTTCGACAACTTTTTGGATACAACAGACAGTGTGGTCGAATACATCCGAAATTTAGATGTTTGCTTGTAATCTTTCTTTGTATTTATTTGTTTTCTAATTGAATGTTGTGTTGCTTTTGTTTACTACTTATTGGACATATTTTATATACTGATGTGATGTACTCCCATACGATAAATATAAAAAATCCCTAAGTGTTTGATAATAGACACGTTATTGTTTTACCGAATTATCTTCTTTATCATTCCTTCTCACCGACCCTACCTAAACTGCTTAACCCCCTTGGCATCCAGCAGTGAAACAACCAACATCTAGTACGACCGGGCTAAGTTGCTAGCCTGATACCCTTACGAAGGGCGTAAATTCGTGACAATATTCTTACGTTTTTCTCTTGGGTTCTGATAAAAATACAACTTTTACTATTTTGAAATAATGCTTTCTTCATTCCTTAACATTGTTTACAATTAAACACACTATACTACGCTTATCACTTTAAAACTAGTAGATCTTTATAATTCAACACTTACCTAATGATTAACTCTGCAACACGCGTTTTGCGCGCTATTTTTATGCAGTCGAACATATATCGGAACTATTCCGGAAACGACCGCCACTTCTCAATTATTCTCGGCGTTGTCCACACTATACATCGGGAGAATAACAGGCTGTCAGGAATGTTCTCGGTAGCTGATTACTTGTATAGGGTAGCCCAAATACATTCAGATGTTCGCGAGCCGTGACAATATTATGCAATGAGCAATGAATGATAGCCATTAAGACACAAGTATGGAAATAACTACCCGAGCCGTAGGCGAGTGTCTTAATATCCATTAAATGTAGGTTGCATACATTATCTTTCTACGACCAGTCATATTCAATTTTTCTACGGCCAGTCATAATAATCAAAAATAGGCACTTTATCTTTCGAAATTGATTAATTACTTAGTAACTACGAACTGTAAAAATTGAATTAATCGTGGCCATCTTTGACTTTGGTTCGAATATTGATATGTCTTAAACATCATATTTCCTAAGTAGTGCGCAAAGTAATTTTTGTTCGCACGCTGGCTGCAGTTGACAGAACGTCGCGAAATGAAGTTCGGGCAGCAGTCGAGTGCACACCAAACACTTTGCACAAAAGTTAGGAACCGTATTTTTTCTAGGACCATAAATTTTAATTAAATAAATTTTAAAAGATACAGTAAAAACAAAGTACTAACAAGCCATCTAAAAAAAAAATTCAAATTTATTGATTATTAGCCATAATAAAAGTAAAAAAACAATGTGCAGAATGCTAATTTATTTTTAAAACATGTAATTAAAACATAATACTGACAAGTTATTAACAAAAGTTTTTTTGATTATTAGTATTAACGATGTTAAAAATAAAAGAAAAGTGTGAAGCATCATGCAATGTTAAGGCTGAAGATGCGGTTTCTTCAATATTACTTCGTTGCTGTAGTTTTTGTAGGTTCTGTCGGTGCCAGTTGGAATAATATCAGTTTTTAAACTTCCTTCAGCAATTTCTGGTGTCGGATATTATTATAGTAAGTCTCAAAGCTTGTAGAAGCTTTGCTAGTACTGGCGGTAACACAACAGGACTGTAAGATTTTATTTTACACTTTTTTCATACTTTTTAGTCTTCTTCTTCTTCTTCTTCTTCTTCTTCTTCTTCTTCTTCTTCTTCTTCTTCTTCTTCTTACGTTGGGGCTAAGCCCTGTGTTTTCATCAACATCATCAGTCTCTACTCTTGGGATGCTGAAGTCCAGCCTTCGTACCATCATTTCGGCGGTCGCCCTGAAGGTTGTCTACCAACTGACTTCTCATTTCTTGATATCTTTGGTAGTCTCACTACATCCTAAATTCCGCATTCTTCCCTTATTTCGCTGATTCTCTTCTGATCAATAATGTATGCTTCTAAGGATCCACATTTCCGTCGTTGTAATTATGCGTTTGGTGATCGTGTATTCTGCTCTAGCTCCTATAGCATATGTCATTATGGGTATAACGCAGGTTTTGTATATCCTTAGTTTACTTCTTGAGGTTATATGTTTGTTTCTCCATATGATACCTCTCAGGTATTTGATTATACTTCGTCCTTTAGCCCTTGCCGCTGGTGATGTTGTTTGCTACGCGGTATTTAAAGTTCGTTACCTGCTCCACACTTTGGTTGGAGCTTACATCTTCTTGGTTCTTTTGATATAGTGAGAGACTTTCATTTGCATATTAAACCTTTTTGCGGTCTGTTCGAGCCGAAACAATAATCTTTGTAAGTTGCCTTCGTCCTCTGCAATTATGACCGCATCGTCAGCATAGCACATTATTTTTATTTCTTAGTTGCCCATCCGCTATTCTCTTCCAGTTTGTTTCACATCTGAGATAATCTCATACATTATGATGTTGAATAGGGCAGGGTTCAGGCTATTACCTTGTCTGATTCCGACAGGTATTTTCCTTGTTAACTTGTGTTCGCTCTTTATGAATGTGTAATTGTCAATATTTAATTCTTTGATGGCATCAGCGATATTTAAAAGTATTCTTCTCTTATGTAGACGTTAGACGACGTCAGCTAGTCTCACTCGGTCAAAGGCTTGTGTTAAGTCTATAAAGCACATAAATGCTGTCTTATTAAATTATTTTGCCCTTTCCGCTATCTGACGAATAATGAAGATGGCATCTATGGTTGACCTATTGCTTCTGAACCCCTATTTCTCTTCGCTTATTCCTGTTTCAGTAATCTATTCCGACAATATTTTTGCAAGCAGTTTTAAAATTGAGCTTAGAATGCTGATCCTTGGTTAATTTTTCGGATGAGCCTTTTCTCCTTTTTTAAAAATAGGTATTGTGATGCTGTCTTTCCATTCCGATGGTATCTCTTTTTGGTGAATTATTTTATCAAATAATACCTCTAGTTCATCTATTAACGTTTTTCCACCATATTTGACTAGCGCGTTGGGTAGCTCATCCATGCCCGATAATTTTCTATTTTTTAGTTTTTGTACTGTCTGCTTTATTTTGTCGGTAGTTGTACTGAAGTTTTGGGGATGTTCTGCGATGTTATTTTCTGTAGTTTCTTGAGTGTTATGGCTTTCCTCTGTTGAACTGTAGAGTGTCGTAACTTTTGTAATTTATACATATTCATTTATGGGTTTTCTTCTGTTTCTCAGCATACTCGAAACTCTTTTTTAATGATGCCTCTAAATATCCCTCTGCCACAGCTGTGGAGTTCCATGCTCCGAGACGTTTTATATTCGTAATTTTTTCTTCATTATCGGTTAATATTGTGGCGTATGGGTTGGACAAGCCTATAAAAGCCGTTATTTCAGATGGCATTTTTCCGAATGTTGAGATGTCCACTTGCCATGCCTATAATACATAACGAAACGCCGATTTGTGGTAACTTGAGGCTAACTATTGGAATATTTACGGTATAATTACAAGTATGATCCGCTATTGGCTTCATCTGTACAAACACATTTTCTAGGAGTATGATTTTTTGAATCCGGAATTTTGAGCACAATGCAATTCTGCTTATCTTCCATATTACCTAAAGATATTTTTGTCAACCCTTCGCGTCGACAAGCGCCTGCTAAACCGAAGATTCTAGCAACTTTTTCCATGAACTAGACTTCGTTTGGAGCTTCTTCCATGGTTCTGGAGTAAACATTTCATATTTTTTAGGCTTATATCCTAAATTTTTTCTCTTTAAAAGGGTTTCAATCTCCAATGTCAACTTAACTTTGCGCATGGTTTTTAACATCGAATACTTGGACCAAATTGTTTGTGGCATATATTTCTTGACTGTTCAGTGAAATAGGTCAAATAAGGACTTCACTTTATTTATATCACAGCACTTAAATTCTGCAAATAGCTTTTCATATTTTTGGAACGGCTTTTGGGGTATCATACTATTGCAGGCATTGGAGGTTTCTTGCAAAATATGCTCTGATATTTTTTCGTTTTCTTTTGCTTCAATATTTCTGGGACGACCGATGGAGTATCATACTATTACATGGCGGTTTCGTGCAAAATATGGTCTCGTATTTTTTCGTTTTCTCCTGCTTCAAAGTTTTCCATCGTTGTAGAGCTCAAATACTTACTAATATCACCAAAATAGAAGACAAATTTGACTATAAATTAGTTTGATTGACACTGAAGGCAAATATCATAGAAATAATTATTTTTACTGGTAAATTGAATACCTCAACAGAATTAATCGTATTTTAAAGAAGGCAATCTAAAATAGGCGTGCACTGAATGAGGCACAGAAAATGTATGTGATTTAATCAAATGATTCTCAGGAAATCTATAAACCAAGGCTACGATATATGGGGTTAATTTTACGTTAAACTAACTTTTGCGTACTAGTATCAAATGCGTGCGCATAATCTAGCTTTCCATGCGCTCGTAGAGAAATATATTTATACAAATAGTAATGAAACAATCTTTGTATTCCAAGCAAAAATTTTAATCCAAAAGGACTTCTATAAATGACGTAACAGAGCGCTTTCGGCCTAAGCCATC
>MU183971.1:0-65574 GCA_016904865.1 Pissodes strobi
TTGCTGCCAGTACTTATAGGCTTGCTGTTTCCTTCCTACAGCTCTTTCGCATCTTTTGTCGAACCAGGGCTTTCCTTTTGATGATAACTTGATGGAATTTGGGATGTATGCTTCCATTCCTGAGGAGATTACTTGCATGATCTCTTCGCAGCAGTCTGACGGGTCGTCAGTGGCAAAGCAGACGTCGAGCCAAGGAAAATCTAGGTAGAACTGTCTGAGATCGTCCCAGTTTGCAGAATTGTAATGCCAGATTTTGCGAGGCAATGGTGGATCCTTCTCTATGGGTGGCAATTCACAAACCGTTATTGAGAGTTGCAGAAATTTACTCATGTAATTGCTGCAACTCTCAAAATTCTCAATAATAATTAGTCTGTGAATTATAAACACTAAAATTATTTATTTGTATCTATTCACTTCGTTTTATTTTTTGTACCTTCCTTATTCCCATGATTGTCTGCTTGTTCTGCTTAGATCAAGAAATATTTTCAATAAGTAAAACTACAAAAATCTTCTGATTAATTATTGGTCTATTAGCAGGGTTGTTACAAGCTCTTATATTCCATGGCCAATATTTCATCTCCCTATTTCTTTTTTGAAGCCAATAGTTTCTCCTCAGATGGTTCCTTAATGACTATCTTAAGTATTAGTCTTAAGACTGGTACACAAATCCTTGGCTGCAGCGTTTTTTGCAAACGTGTGGGTGCGTGGATTTGATTTTGAAATGTATTATATTCTCTCTTCAAGTCAACGTACTGTAAAATTTGGCAAGGATGTTCGGTGTATAGAAAATGTCATCAAAGTTAATCAAATTAACAAACCTAAATTTGGAATAATCAGACATTTGACGTAATAACTCGGAAACGAAAAATCGGATCGTCAACAACATTGATTTTTGCCTAAAAAGTGCGAAATCTCAACTTTCCTCACCCGCAAGCGTTGTCGACAAAAATAAATTTGACGCCGACTTTACCCGAATGATTTACTCTATTCAAGTTCCGAGTTTACCCGAAGGAGTATCACAACCGAGCTTGACGCATCACGCCTGACGGCTCAGTCTTATTCCCTACCCAGGAAAAAAATGTGCGGAACGCAAAAAATTAAAATTCACGAGTGAAATTAAAATATTCGTCGATATACAGGCTCTGGGCGAGAACTGAAAAATTATTTCAATAAATCACTCGAACCAAATATTATTGTTTGGGTAAAGAGTCGTACATCAACACGGTTCTATTATGGGGAATATTTATAGATTCCGCCCACCTTCGGTCGAGGAGATAGATAATCAGCATCTAGTAAGAATGTAAAAATAATATTGGCAATCGAATATTCTGCTTTATTTTACAACGTTAAATAACTATATTCGTATAAATACTTGTAAACACTAATTTATCCCCCCGTATTCAAGCTTTTCTAGTACCCAAACGGAAAGGGTTTTGCTGCAGCATGACCTCATATTACTAATGATTATTTATGTGCATTCTGCCTTTCTCAATTTATATTGACATGTCAATGTGTTCCTACATATAATAACTCCCTGGTACCTTAGGGTTGAGTGCGGTTTAGGTTGAGACCCTCTGACCTAAACAAAGTATTCAAAAGTTATAAGCATTTTTGCCACTCTGTATATGTTAGAGGCATACATTTAAAAAATTAAAATAACAAGCTTTTTTTTAGTTAATGAAGCGAAAATTGACCATGGAAAAACACTGGACTCATCTAATACATATGGAAAAATAGGTGACACTGTCCAAATCCATATCCATGTGGCAGTAAAGAAATTACAATGACAGAAGAAATGCCATTATTAAAAGAGACTGGATTTTTAAATTCCAACAAAGATTTATTCGGAGCGGACGAGAAATCATTGACTCAAACTTTTTCGGGTAAAACATTTACACAAATTAAAGCATCTCACGTAAATACCGGAGGGCGATGGTTCCTGATTATTATTTTATTTTCTATGTTAGATGATCAAATCTGCTTTCTGGGTGAGTCACCAGTTTCCAGTGCGGAAATAGAAAAGAATGTCACCGATGAAAGTAATGCGAAACTAATAATTAAATAATTGCCAAAAACTGAATCTAATAAAACAATGTTACGAGACGGTGTTATTTCTAACAAACAAAAATATGAAGTTTTTCAAAATATTGAAGGCGCTTCTGAAGATCATCGTTTAGAAAAAAAACGGTGTCTGTGGTTATGATTCGGAAGATGGCGAAAGGGAGGATGACGATGGCTCCATTCGCGACGTCAATTACGAAGCTTCAAGTAATGAATCTTCTAGCTCAGATTCTGAACCATTGTTTTCTGAACAAGATGATGTCGTTGCTGGTAGTGATTTAGCAAATACTAATTTCGCAATTAAAATTTACGGAGGAAGATCAAAAAAAAAACTGGAGGATGATCTTGAAAACAATGTTGTTAGGCGGGATGGTGAGGGTAATTCCGGAGATTCTGTGTCGAAGAGTAATATTGATATCGAACATTTTTTTGCTCAGCACCATGAGAGGGAGAGCAGAAAAAAGAAGTTTATGTTGTTTAATTGTCCTGAATCTCTCCAAGACATTAAGAAAGCAGTTACAACCGCTATCAAGGAGTGTGTTGAGTCTGATTTTTTGGATAATGATATTAGGGTCTACCGATTGGGAAAGCAGGTTGAAACTAAAATCCGGCCGATTAGAGCAATGTCTGGTTCTGCTGATCTCTCTCAAGAGGTCATTCATAATGCCATGAAACTTAGAAGACATCCTGATCTAAGGCACATCTATCTTAGTGTGGATAAGACTCCCAAACAGCAACAGGAATATTGCAATTAGAAAATTGAACTTCAAAGGCGTATTGAAGCTGGGGAATCGAATCTGCGAATTATCCATTCTAATGGTACACATAGGATTGTCTCCACGCAGAGTCACCGGGAACAGAAAAACTAGCAGCCGTGTCCAGTGGGAATATCTCTGCTGTTTATCAAAATGTTCGCGGACTGAATAGCAAGGCACATGAATTCTATAGGGCCGTATCCTGGGTGCATATTAGAGACCTGGCTTCAGGATGGTGTGTAGGACCAGGAACTATACAGTCTATCGTAAGAACCGAAATCTTAAGGCTCTTGGTGTTAAGAGAGGAGGTGGAGTTCTGCTAGCTGTGAGACATGAATTGTCCTCAGTCAGAGTTAGTTTGAAGGAATTGGAAGTCAGTCTTCCTGCAGTGGAGATTGTTGGTTGCAAAGTTAGTGTTAAGAGTTCAAATATTTTTGTTTTTGTTATTTACATGCAACCTAATTCACCTTTGGATGACTATCTGGTTCTTTTTGATTACCTCTCATTGTTTAGAGTGATTAAGGGCCAGGAGATTGTACTGCTGGGTGATTTTAATGTGGGATTTATGCTTGATAATGTCTGTGATCTAAACCCCAAGCTTGCTGCCCTGAGGAATTTTATGTCGTTTTTTGATCTAGCCCAGTTTAATAATGTCCTGAATTGCAGTGGCAGCTTGCTGGACTTGGTCCTTTCTAACTTTCAGTGTTCTGTGGATAGGGAGGACCAGCCACTCGTCACTGAAGATGCATATCATCCTGTTATTAATGTTTTGTTGAGACCTGTCCCTGGTTCTAATAACATGGTGTTCCCGTCTAATCCTGAAGGTCGTAAATATAACTTTCTCAGGGCAAACTCTCCTTATTTGTACCAACTTGTCTCTGGGGTGGATTGGGCTTTTTTGTCTTCTTATCTAGATGTTAATCAGGCAGTTGACACCTTTTATGTGAAGATTTATGAAATTTTTGATTTGGCCGTTCCTTTGTTTCACGGTCACAAGCATAAATCTTCATATCCTGTATGGTATACGGGCGAAATTAGGAAATTGCTAGATTTGAAATCTACCAAACATAAAAATGGCTCCACACCAAGAATCCTGCTGATTATGAGGATTTTAGGAGTATTAGGAGGGTGGTTAAGGCAAGGATTGACCTTGCCTATAAGGAGTATATATCTAAGACTGAGACATCTATTAAGAGTGATCCTAAACAATTCTGGAAATTTATCCACCTAAAACAAAACTCTTCACGTATACCTGGTTCTATGATCTATGATGATTCCAGTGTAGAGGGTCCTGAAAAAATTGTAAACGCCTTCTCCGGCTTTTTCAAAAGCGTTTATGTTAAATCTGATGCGACTCCTCACCAGGAATATAATGTCAGCAGGTCGGATAGTATCTTACTCCAGAATGTCACTGAGGCAGATGTTATAAGTGCTTTAAAGAAATTAAAAAACAAAGAGACTGCTGGCCGTGAGATGATACCCTCATTTATTTTACGCGACTGTGCATTGGTGTTAGCTGCACCACTTTTGTCGATATTTAACTTATCTCTTGGAACAAATACGTTCCCTGAGAAGTGGAAAATAGCTAAAATTTGCCCAATCTTTAAGAGTGGCAATCGCAGCAGCATAGAAAACTATAGACCAGTTTCAATCCTGTCTAACTTTTCGAAGGCCTTTGAAGTCTGTGTGCATGAGAAATTGTCTTATCAACTTAAACATATAATTTCAGAAAAACAACATGGCTTTATTCAAAAAAGATCTACAGTTACTAATATGGCATGCTTTCTGCAAATAGCATATCAAGCAATTAATAAGAGGAACCAGCTAGATGTACTGTACACGGACTTCTCTAAGGCTTTTGACCGGCTGGATCATGGTTTGTTAGCTCGAAAGTTGGCATTGGTTGGTTTTCATCCCAATTTTGTTGCATTTTTGACTTTTTATTTAAAATATAGGCTTCATTATGTTGAATATAATGGCTGTAAATCGGCGTTTTACCTAGCGTCAAGTGGCGCACCCCAGGGCAGTAACTTAGCCCCAATGATATTCAGTTTATTTATCAATGATATTGTGGACCTTGTTGAATGGGATTGCCTTTTATTCGCGGATGATTTGAAGCTTTTTTTGCATCATAGATTGCCTGGAGGATTGTCTAAGGCTGCAGGAGGATATGAATAGAGTCCTTGAGTGGTGTGAAGGAAACAAATTACCCCTAAACTGCTCTAAGTGCAAAAAAAAACTATTTCCATCCTTAATCAAGAGATCCTGTTTCCTTATACTCTCAATGGCTCGCAGCTGCTTGACTGCAGTTTGGTAGGAGATTTGGGCATTGAAGTAGGTAAGAAGCTTACATTTAACAAGCACATAACTCAGGTCACTGGCTCCGCTTTAAACTCCCTTGGGTTTCTGGTGAGATCTTGTTCGCAGTTTGAAAACATATCAAGTTTGACTGCACTGTTAGACCTAAGTTATTGTATGTCTCTGTACTGTGGTTTCCCATATACAATGTTTATGTTAATAGGTTGGAGTTTGTACAGCGTAGGTTTTTGAAATACCTCTCCTTTAAAGTATGCCCCATCAAGGTATACCCCGAGAGAGGTATTGAGCAGGAATGTCTCCTGGAGAGATTCAATTATTTTTCACTAAAGCTCAACACTGTTCTATCTAGTCAGATGCTTTTATACAGGCTGTGCAATAATAAAGTGGATTGTTCTGCACTTTTAAGCCAGTTACCTTTCTGTGCACCTCCTGCCAACACCAGGAGACATCACCTGTTTTATCCTCCAGTCAGTTTGACTAATTTGTGGAGTAAAGCTCCTTTATATAGGGCATGTAGATGATTCAACCAGATAAATATTTTTGATGTTGATCTCTTCGCTGAGCTATGGCAAGATGCCATTGGGCCATGCTCTAAAAAAAAATCACAAATCTTAACGAAATGATGCAGCTTATTCCATTAGACTGTCCAGATTTAATTTCTACAAAAAATTACAAGGAGATGATAACTTTGAAGAAAATGTCGATGGATATAACAGAGCTACTCCTAATTTTGAAGTTGAAGATTTTTTGTATCAATGATTTTTTTTATATAAACCTTTTGAATTTTGTTTCTTTTTAAATAATACCCAATAATACAAAAAGCAACCAACCCCAAACAAAATGGCTGTATTTTTCAAAATATTATACTAAATACTTTTTTTGAAATATGAGAATCTTATAAATCATGGGTTGGAAGCTTTCTGCATAACTATGTACAAACAAAACGATAAATAGGTGTATGAAGATTCAAGCATCAGGGCTGGGCACGAGATCAGGAGAGAATTTGGGAGTCTATACTCAATTAAACTCTTGTGTTTTATTCATTGGTGAATGGCTAATTTCCACTGCACTAAGCTTCATATCCCTTTATTAAAGCGCGTATTGTTAAATATGTGAATATTTTACTAGTCCTGTCATTATATATATTTATTTGTTTTGTTCTTTGCTCGTTAATATATTATATACTTATAAATACCTTTATTTGTATTCGCTTTATTAAAAATCGTTCTGTATTAAAGACGAAAAGAAGAGATGGATTTTATCAAAAATTTACAGGGTCTTCAGGATGATTCGGCAACTTCGAGAGCTTAGTAGCATAGTATATTGTTTATACTCTGTTAGTAGCTTAAAAGAGGCTTATTAATTTTCACACCAACTTTATATTACAATCTTAATTCCAGTAAATATTTTTAGCCACTTCGCACACAATCAACTAGATGCAGCAAAAATAAATTGACAACAGAACGTCTCGCAGTATCTCGCAGCTTTCGAGCTTTATGGGATCGGCAGTTTTCATTTCAGTTTGTATTGTGTGATCGCGCGCTTCAGACGGTCACTCAGAGTCGGAGCCGGTTCGGCACGTGTACGGCGAACTTTAGTTAACTTTCATTTTTTATTTCTCGGAAGAGACTGTGTATAGACTATAATAATTAATCTTCGTTGGATCTTCATCTCAAAGGGAACAGACGGTACGTCGAAAGCTAGTTTATGTTTTTTATGTTATTAGTTTCTAATTTTATGCTAGTAGATTAATAAATATTATTATTATTAATATTTATTACCAAACTTGAGTTACACTCTGAAGGGGGCATTCAAGTTAATGTTGCTACAATCCTTAGCATCTCTTTATTTCTTTTGATTTTTACCTAAAATATTGAGATTCGACCACGTTGCGTGTTTTTCTATAGCGAGCTTATTCAGTTATATGCATGAAATATGAAAAAATCAACAAAATTTTGTATTAGGATCTAAGCAAAATACTGTTATATTTTCATCTCAATTTTCCAACATATCGGATCAATGGAAAACTGTCTAGATGCGGCTACGTTGCCCAAGCGTACATTGCCGTTTAAATTTATAAAACATAAAAACAAATAAATAATAAAAATTTCTGAACGTGTCATTTCTCTAAACATAATTGCGGAAATAGGTACGTATAATAAAATTATTTACTTTTAAATGGATAAACATAGATAAAAAAAATTTACGAGGATGTAAAATATCAATATAATAACAAAATTTCTAAAACAAATATATACACTGAGAAAAAAATAGGGCTAATAGAGCATTTTTTGGTTTAAAGCTAATAATCACAAAGAAAAACAACATTTTTGTATCCACTATAATACGGAGTTTAAGGATATTTTTTTGAAATATTATTTTAGCCATAAAATTTATTTATAGCTTTACAACCGCAGAATATAATATTTTTAAAAAATAATTCCGTAAGCGTTAATCAGCCACCTGTTAATCCCTAAAAATTAAAGACGTTACCTTATTGATTTTAAAAAGTAACTTTTTAGTTCTTAAAATAATTAAAGGAGCTTTAGTCTAGCAAAAAAAAATATTAAAAAAAAAATCTTTCAGCGGCTAAAAAGTGTCCAAAAAGAATACTCGCTTGGCCACAATAAGACACTTTTCTGGCCCCTACTGCGCAACTACAGTTGTCTCAGTGTAGCAAAAAGGGCATGTTTTATATTATTATATTTTTTACGATATTTTAGCACGCATATGCTGTATTTTAGAAAAATATTCATTAAGGTTCGGTACCATAAAATATCATAGAAAACTATATCAGTTTATACAGATGGTAAACTCTTCGGCAAATCACTCAAATGCTGGGTTAAACATCAGTATTCTTATGGGTATCTACATCTTTTATAATTTCATGAGAAATCTTAAAATTTACAAATTTTTCAAATACTATTAAATTATTTGCCAAATTTTTTTATAAATTCCATAGGCGCATCATTTTTAAATAATTTAATAAATTAATAAAGAACTGAAGGACATTTGTGAAAACCGATAGAGCCTAATAAAAGCTGATAAAAATCAAAGATTATTTACTATACAAACAAAGTTTATAAATTAAGATTTCATGGTACTGAAATTTGATGAAAAATTTGACATAAAATTGTTTCAAATTTGAATTTTTGCTATGCAAACTCATGGATTTATATGGATTTATATTAAAATCGTAATGTTCATAATGATATTTGATGAGGAATTTACCATAAAATTGTTTATAAATGATACGCCTATGGGTTTTATACAAAATTTCATAGTTCTGAAAAGGTAGAGAGAATAAATTTTTCTTGTGGATCGCTGAAATTATGCTTGTTGGCTAGTGCCTGTAAACACGCACTGATGGTGGTCGTCGAGGAGGGCCAGAATAATATTAAAGTAAAGCTTAGATAAACGTTATTTATTTTGTATGGCTAGCAAGGGATATTCCAAGAAGCTTTAGGTGGTACCGGAACCAAAATCCTGCCTCGTCAGGGACTATTCATAAAATTGATAACAAAAAGGTTTTCCATTTATTTCATTTCTTTCTAGCTTAGGCCCTTGTAGATATTTTAATCTTTGGTGTACGTTAACGATATTTTTTACAGCTATCAATAAAATCATACTTGATTTTTTTCCATATATTTTTTTTATTTCTTTCTTGCTTATGTATGCTAAGAGACCTCTAGTCTAGTGATACCAGAAATAAAAAAAAAAATATGGGAGAGTTTCAAATTTAATTTAATGAACAGTTCTTGAAGAACGGATTTTTGGTTCTGGTGCCATTGAAGCTGCACAAAATATCGTTAATACACATCAAAGATTAAAGTGTCTACATTTATTTAGCGTTTGGTATAATCGCATCATAAGTATAAAATAATAATAAGGATGAATTAAAAACAAGAAAAAGTAACAAGGCACCGAAAAAAAAAAGAATAAGTTCACAAACAAACATCTAAGTTATTTATATATTGAATTGCTTCCTCAGTCGCTATCTGGAAGTCATATGGTATAGGCCCTCAGTGAGCAGTCTTCAACAATGTGATGGACTGTTTGCTTATCTTTTCCACAGTCACAACGGGGGGAAAGGTTTTTACCCCATTTAAAAAGTGAGTCGGCACATCTCCCACATTTTGATCTAATTCTATTTAGTGCTGACCATGTTTTGCGTGGCAAGTCGAATCCTAGAGGCTTGCTGGATATGCAAGGCATGTTGTGAAAGCTGAGCGGAGCATTGTCTTCCCATTCTTCTCGCCACCGGGCAGTTATATCAAAACCAGCGTCATGCAGTGACTTGGCAGTTCTGAGGGTGGGATGTTTGGACCGGAGTCGATTACTTTCGAGGGGAGGTATATCGGAATGGATCGGCAGTTGTTGATTATTTATGATCTTCTTACGTGCTCTCTGCGAAGGTGTGGAGGAGCAATGTGTCTGAGCGTGGGTAGCCAGATAGTAGGTGTTGGTTTAATCGTACCTGTTATGCGCCGCATTGTTTGGTTTAGCTGGGTATCAACTAGACTAGTGTGGGCGCTGTTAAGCCAAATTGGGGCGCAGTATTCGGCTGTTGAATATACCAAACCTAAGGCTGAAGATCTCAGTACAGAGGATGATGGGCCTCATGTTGTGCCGCAGAGTTTATGGAGGATGTTATTTCACGTTCTGATCTTGGCTGCTGTTTTCGACAAGTAGTGTTCCTTAAAACTCAGTGTTCGGTCTAAAGTAACCACTAAATATTTGGGTTGTTTATTGTGTTTGAGTAGCAGACCTTCAAAATGCACTTGTAATTCCCTATTGGCTTGTTCGTTGTTCAGGTGAAAGCAATAAGTTTTTGTTTTGGCGGCACTTGGTTGGAGTCTCCACTTGCGTAAGTATTGCCCAATAGTCAGCAAATCAGTTGTTAAAACATCCTCCGTGACTTCGATATCTTTATGTCTTGTAGCAAGTGCCCAGTCGTCTGCGTATCCAAACTTTCTCGATCTAGTCTCAGGCATATCGGCAATATATACGCTGAACAGGAGAGGTGCAAGAACTGATCTCTGCGGTAAGCCGTAGTTCAACTTCTTCTGTCCACTCATACTATTTCCCAAGAGAACTCGGAAGTTTCTGTTGGAGAGCATGGCATCTATCAGATCTGCTGTTTTCCTGCAGGGTATTACTCGCATGAGCTTATAAATAATGCCTAATCTCCATACAGTTTCATACGCAGCTGTCAAATCTATAAAGGGTAGCTATTTTTAGTTGTTTCTGAAAACCTGTTTCTATAAATGAAGTTAATGATAGGTCTTGATCCGTGCAGTTTCTATTGGGGCAGAAACCTGCTTGCTCAATGGGAATGTTATCCAATATTTTCTGGCTGATTCTGTTATACATGAGCCTTTCTAGATGTTTATAAATCGTGCTAAGAAGTGCGATGGGGCGATAACTTTGTGGCATGTTGTTTGGTTTGCCTGGTTTCAATATCGCTATGATTTTTGACTGTTTAAGAAGGTTAGGAATTTTGCCTGTTTGTATGATATCTGTGAAAAAATGAAAACCCAACTCACTACAATTTTATATGTGGAGATTTCAACGCGAAAATAGGCACTCAATTAACCAACACAGAAGTCGCGCTTGGAAACTATGGACGCGAAGGTAGGAACGCGAGGGGCGAAAGTCTATTGAGGTATCTGCTTGATATGAGATGAACAACTTCTTTTTTAAGAAAAAACACAGAAGATGGACATGGGAAAGGCAAGATGGCAAGACTCATAACGAAATAGGCTTCTTCATCTCCAACAGAAAAGGCATTTTTAGAGACGTCACTGTCTTAAATCAGTCCTCTACCAGTAGCGACCATAGGATGATCAAAGCCCACATAGAATTGCAAACACATAAAGAAAGAAATAAAATTATTACAAGGAAAAAACCTACCAAATGGACGAACCCAGAAAATATAGAAGAATTCCAGGGCTATATCAACAGCACTCTCGAAAGTAAACAGTCAGGAAATGTAAACATGGACACCCTAAACGAAACCATAATTCAAACAGTCAGTCAAGCTCAAATTAAAATCCGAACAACAAGAAATAAAGTAAATTAATTCAGCCAGAACACCATAACGCTAATAGAAAGCAGAAGGACTATGAGGAGGAACACGAATACGGATAGGCAAGAACTCAGAACCTTGAACAAAGAAATAACGAAGGCTATAAGGAAAGACATAAGGCAAAAAAATACACAACTTATTAGAGAAACAATAGAACATAACAAAAGTCTGAAAGTTCTTAGGCGAAGTGTCTCTAAAGGGAAACCCGAAATTAACAAAATAAATAATAGCCAAGGACAAGTAAGCTCAAATAGAGAAGGAATACTTCAAATAGTTGAGGAATTTTATAAACAACTCTATGAAAGCCAACATAAGTATGAACCAGATCAACTTCCAATAACAGAGATCAAGGGCATTATGAGTCAAGGATCTGAGGACTTTCCTGACATAACCGAGGAAGAAATTAACTACGCTCCAGGAAAAGACGGTGTAGTTATATAAGCCATTAAAGCTGGAGGACCAACTCTACTGAATAAAATAAAAACACTATTCAATATGTGCCTTCACAGTGCTTCTATTCTCCAGAAATGGAATAACGCAATTACAGTTCTACTGCACAAAAAAGGGGACAAAATCAATCTCGCGAACTATAGACCCATAAGTCTGCTGAATCACTTACACAAACTATTTACCAGGATAATAGTCGGCAGAATTGAAAACAAATTAGACTTTTACCAGACAAAAGAACAGGCGGGCTTCCGTTCTGGTTTTGGAACCAATGACCATCTACAAAGTCTAAAAGGCCTCATAGAAAAAGCAGTCGAATATAACAGACCTCTGGCATTGATATTTGTCGACTTCGAAAAAGCTTTTGACACTGTGGAACTGGACTCAACACTTGAAGCTCTAAAACAATGCCGGGTAGACTATCGATACACCAAACTAATATACAACATCTACAAGACACCAGCTACAACAATACAACTTCACACAAACACAGAAAAAATAAATATAAAACGCGGAGTAAGACAAGGCGACACCATGTCGCCGAAACTTTTCAATGCTGTATTGGAATATGCTTTTAAATCTCTGGAATGGGAGGACAAGGGAATTAACGTCGATGGAGAATATCTCAGTAATCTCAGATTCGCTGACCACATCGTTATTATCTCGGACGATTTAGGAAAAATAGGAGATATGTTAAGAGAACTACACGCAGCTGCAAAGGGAGTGGGTCTTAGTATAAACTTTAATAAAACAAAATTAATGACAAATTTAGTGCCCAGTAAAAAACATAGAAATAAACGGAACAAACATAGAAACAGCAGAAAGGTATGTGTACCTAGGCCATGAAATCAGTATCGGCAGAGATAACCAGACGAACGAGCTTCAAAGGAGAATCTTTCTGGGATGGGCTGCTTTTGGAAAGCTACGAAACGTCCTTAAAAGTGATATGCCTATCAGTCTAAAACGTAAAACTTTTAATACATGCCTATTACCGGTGATCACGTATGGAGCAGAAGCTCTCACACTGACAAAGGCAACCATAACAAAATTACAGGTAGCACAAAGAAAAATGGAGAGAGCAATGATAGGTGTGAGCCTGAGGGACAGAGTCTGAGACGAGGATTTGAGACGCAGAACGGGAATCCAAGACATAATAGAAATAATTACAAGGCTGAAATGGCGATGGGCTGGACATGTGGCTAGAACAGATGGTCGAAGAAATTAATAGAACGGAGACCTCGAGCTGATAAAAGAAGTGTATGGAGACCACCAACCCGATGGACGGACGATATAAAGCGAATAACCACAAACTGGATTGGAACCGCGCAAAATAGAGAAGAATGGAACACACTTGAGGAGGCTTATGTCCAGCAGTGGACGTCGAGAGGCTGATGATGATGATATCTGTGAAGAATCGGGCCAACCATTGTCTTGTGTATCTACCACAGTGCAGAAGAAACTCTGGGTGTATGCCATCGAAGCCAGGGGCTTTACCTGCTTTCTGAGAGCTGCTGTGTTCTCTTCACTGGTGAACGGAGTGGAATATTCAGATTCTGTTGTACATGATCGCTTGATATTTGTGAGTTTCCATTTCATCTCTCTCGTATGTGCGTTGTCTTTTGCGGCTCTAGAGGTGGTTACAATATGGGAAGCCATCCTGTGTATGGGGTTGCAGTTGCGTTGGAGGTGAGCGCCACAACCCAGCTTGCGGAGTAGGGACCACGCTTTTCTGCTTGATTTTTTTAAAATCCAGATTTTCGACTGTTTCGAGCCATTTTTTCCGCCTCGCACTATCTATGGTATGCAGAAGTTCCTCCGCTATCGCACGTTCACCACTCTTGAGGAATTCTTTGTACAGCTTTTCGCTATTTTCCGACCACCCAGGAATATACTCCCTGCGATGTCCCCTATCGACTTCTTCGCCGAACTCAAGACTGCTCCTACAAACCTCTGATAATTTCCACTTTCTGGAGGAATCCAGCCGAGGCACTTATCTAGGCTTTCGTAAAAGGCTTCCCAGTTTGCTCTTCTGCAGTGTTGGCTACGTGGGAAGTCTGGTAGGACCTTTCGTGATGCTGCTAGTGGAAGGTTAGTTTGGTCGCCGGATACCAAACATAGGTCCGGGTTATATTCTTGTCTCCAAGCTGCCGATCTGAAAGTTCCTCGATCTTTGGCGTCGAAAATAAGATGGGTGTTATTTATTTCCGACCAGGTTACTAGGGCATTGCCATTTTCGTCCTTTAATTTATATTTCCATAGTTCATTATGGCTGTTAAAGACTCTGACATAAGCAGACGGGTGTGGATGGGTTTTGATGACATGTCCTGGCCAGATGGTGGCAAGGGGCTTATAGATATTGATGAGTGTAATTTCTCAGATTCTGACTGTTACCTCGTGTATGTTATTATCACTAGAGATGGACGAGAGGGAAGCATTCTCTATGTTACTACGCACGGAAGTTGCTACTCCATAATATCTATTACACGTAGCACCTAGCAAATCATATCGGGATATTTTTTCCCCTAGAGCTGAGTTGTTCTTCATTTTCTGCATGTGTCTCCTGGACAGCGACCAGGTCAATATCGTTTTCAAATAAAATCTTTTGAAGCAGCTGGCATTTCGTTCTGCTTATGCCTTCAATATTCAAATGGCAAACACGGATACAAGGTCCAAGTTTTCATGTCATCGGGTCCTTAAAAGGAACATTCGAATTACATTGAGTCATGGTGACAGTATTAGTGATGTGTGCCAGGAGATCCAGTGGATTATCTGGCTGCCAGTTGTGCTAGTTCATTTATCGTTACCCAGGGTGCACCACGAGGAGGCGAACAAGCTTTACACCCCAGTGTCTATAAGGACATAAGCCACAGAGAAATAAAAAATATATCAAAAATTTAAATTTAATTTTGTGGACAGTGTCTGACGAACCAGGCTTTGGATGATTCCAAGGATATCCCTCCAGTGTTGACAAGGGCATAAGCCACAAATAAATAAAAAAAATATGAGGCAGATTTAAATTTATTTTATGGACAATCCCTGATTAGCAGAATCCAAAGATTAACGTGGCTGCAATGACATAAGCCACAAAGAAATTTTATAAAATATGGCCAAAATTCAAATTAATTTTTATGGACAGTCGTTGACGAACAGGCTTTTGATTTTGGTACCACTGAGTGCTTCCTAGAACTTCCCTACCATAATATAAGCCAGAAAGAAGTACAAAAAAATTACAAAAATTCAAGATTTATTTTCTGGGCTGTCCTTGACGGGCAGGCTTTTGGTTCCGATGCCATAGATCCCTTGGTACTTGTGCAAAATATTGTTAGCGCAAAAACGTAGGAAAAAATCAAATTTAATTTTATGGATAGTCTACATTATTACTTGGAAGTATAGATATCCCACACAAATTTGTCTGTGGATTTAACTGGAACTCATAAATCCTACTTTTATATAACCTAAAGGCGAAAGGTTGGCTCTTAGTAGAAAAACTAAAATAAAATAAAAAGCTTTTGATAGTCGACTATGACCGGTTAATATTCCGATGCATACCATATTAGGCCTGTTCATTTCGCTTTGCTTAACCTGCTCGGAAAAGCAAAGAAATCAGCTTGGAGCAGAACACGAAATGCCATAACTCTACTCCAAGCAGATATTTCCTGCTCGGATGACTTCCTAGCTTGCTACCCCAAATGAACGCGCTTTTTGTTAAGACAGCACATGGTTAGGATATCTTATATATAGGGATATTTTTCTCAAAAAAGCCCATAATGACTTTCAGCCTTTCAAAATTTAAAAAGTGGCGTTATATTATTATTTTATATTCCGCGGGTGTTGTTGATTATCTGTCCTTTTTCTACTTTTGCTCTAACTGCTCCACCTCCAGACTAGGTGCAAGTAGAGCATGATCTAAATGATCTCGAGCACAGTGCTCCATCTCAAACGAACAAATAAATATCAGCTGCTCGGGCCAAATGAACGTCGATCACCTGCTCCAAGCCGCTTAGAGTAGTGAGAACAAACCAAATGAACAGGCCTTATGTTTCAGTATTCTTGTTGATCGTTACGTGTTTGTCGTTATACTTGTGAAGATTTCTAAAAAAATATTGTGTGGCCCTTTTTGCTAATTGTTGACGTCGACTCTACTATGTTTTGTGTTGGTTGACATGTTCTAACTGTAATTTTATTTTGTTTTTTTTTGTATGGAAATTTAATGAGGATTTAACTAAGTAATTATTTAAAATTCACCTGTCTATTGATTTTATACAGTACAGCTTTGCTTGTATAGTTAAAAAAATATTTCTGAATCGTGAACCATTAGACATACAGGATTATAACTAAGAAAGTTATTTAGTCACAAATAATGAGCTTTATGGCATCGTCTAAAAACTTGGGCCACCTGTTATGTTTATTATTCACCATTATTGTATTATCCACAATAAAAATGTGAAATTCTAGAATTACGTAAGATTTTTCAGAGCTGTAAATAATTTGAATGTAATAATAAATCGAAGATAATAAAGCTATAAATGTCCGAATGGGATGTGATTTGTATATTATAAATAAGTGTAAACACTTTCTTTGTTGTGCAAGAATTCTTTTATCAGCTGCTATTTCGATAAATATGATAATTAATATGTTATTTCGTGCTAATTCTAGTCGTATGCTTCGAAGTTCAAAAATTATATTGACAGTGTAGAAAAATAATAAATTTCTTCCCCGGCCAATAAGTAATCAACTTAAGATTCTAAAGCAATTCTTATCTAAAATCCTCAAAATAGAAATTGGTGCATTTAAAAAACGGTCGACGAACACTAATCAAACTATAAAATTGTTTCTTTAATATAAAGTACACAATAAAATGCAAATGGAAATAAAATAAAATAAAGAAAAAAGTAAGAGAGTAAAATATTGTACAGTACGTACTCATTACACATTTTTAGGGATGTTCAATAAAATGAATAAAACACCTTTCTTTTACACGCGAATTGTTTCCTCTCAAAGCTTCAAAATAATAATAATTTTAAATATTTTTCTACTTTCGTCTTCATCTTTGTGTTTTTAATTTGTTTTGCCTATAAGTAGTTTCTTCAATTTGAGAGCATGTCAGTCAAATGCTTTTGAAAATTATTTTTCTATGTTATTGATTAGTTTTTCTCTAGTCTGTCATTCGGACAATTATCCACAAATATTTTGCAGTATTGAAATATTCAAAGCGCTTCACGTCTTTTATAGAGGCCTGAATTTGAGCTAAAAACTGTAATCAATTAAAAAAAAATAATATTTCGCAAACCAATAGATTTTTGAGAAACCAGTCATCATTTTTGAATTCAGCAGGTTCAAAAGTAAAAAATAAATTTTTCCCAAAATTTTTAAAAATCGATGTGTCAATTAAAAAAAAAGGTTCAAAATTGCACACCCTAGAAAAATCGTGTTTCAAAAATTAACCAAATTCGACAGAATACTGCGTCTTTTACAGTTAAGTAGAGAAGGAAATGTTTTATAAATCTTGAAATATTCAAGCAACTCTAGCATGTTTCACGTCCTTTATAGAGGCTGGAATTTCAGCTAAAAACTGTGAAAAACTACAATCGATTTAAAAAAAAATTCATATTTCGAAAACCAATCGATTTTTCAGAAAACGGTCATCATTTTTGAATTCACAGGTTCAGAAGTATAAGTATAGTAGCACAAACAAAGATTTTAACAAAATCGATATGGAAAAAAAACGTTTAAATTAGCAGGCCCTCGCAAATTCGTCTTTCAAAAATTAACCAAATACGACAGAATACTGCGGTTTTCACTGTTCATTAAAGAAGGAATGGTTCAATAAATCTTGAAATATTCAAGCGGTTCTAGCATGCTTCACGTCTTTTATAGAGGCCTGAATTTGAGCTAAAGACTGTGAAAAACTGTTATCAATTATAAAAAAATCATATTTCGAAAACCAATCGATTTTTGAGAAAACGGGCACCATTTTCGAAGTCAGCAGGCTAAAGTATAAGTATAGCAGGGAAAGAATTTATTTTCCCCAAAAATTTTAAAAATCGATGTTTCGATATGGAAAAAAAAACGTTGAAAATAGCAAACCCTAGGAAAATCGTGTTTCAAAAATTAATCAAATGCGATCGAAAACTGCGGTTTTCACTGTTCAATAAAGAAGGAACGACTTTATAAATGCTGAAATATTCGGCATGTTTCACATTTTTTATAGAAGCTCGATTTCAAGCTAAACACTGTAATATATTTTTTTAAATTCCTATTAGCTCTATGCTATATTTATTAGTACTCCTAATTTATTTGTCTTTTTTAATTCAAATTTTCATCTAATTTACCCTATTTCAAAAAAGTATCATTCGCTAGTGGTTTAAAAATGTTCTTTTAATATTCCAACACTTGCACGAAAAAGAATGTGAAATAAAAAATTGAAAAATCAAAAATACGAACAAAGAAAACGAATCTTATAAAGGAAAAAAATATTGGCGCTATTCACGTCTTCGTTTCTTTACTTCACTTTTGCACCAATTTTATCACCAAAATAAATGAAATTAATGTATATTTTTCCAAACGAAGATGGCCGAATGGGTGAACGGTGTCATCAGGAGCAGGCAGGAGAGTACAGACAGTCTAGACTCTTCTTCTGGAAGGACAAATACAGAGGAGTACGAACATTCGGATTCAGACGAGCACAAGGATGACAGTGGTTATGATATCGATGACTTCTCTATCATAAAAACTATCGGTAAGTAACGTACACGTTCAAAATTTAATTAAGAGATGCCTAATAGTAGATGGTAACAAATAAACATTAGTCAATAGTGGCCCTCCAAAATAGGGATAATGTTTTCCAATATTTCCCAGATCATGTAAAATTGATTTTGGGCGTCGAAAAGAATGGTTATTGTTCGTTTATTAATTTTAATGGTCTGGTCTGAGACTAGTCTTTTTCTAGTAGAATTTAATGCAAGTTTAAAAACGAAATCTTTTAAAACGCGAAGGCGAACCCACCAAACTATTAAATTTTCGCATATTTAAAGCTCCCTTCTCATCTTTTCTTTGAAATCGCTCGCAAGGATATATAGCAATCTGACTAATAAAAGTTATGAAATTTTAATGATTTTTGCCAAAAAACAATGGGGAAATAAAATATGGTCCATGCACTTATTTCAAATGACGAGTCGATTGACGACACAATCAAATCAAAATCTCATAAGTTTGTTCTTCCATAGATTAAATCAAGATTATTTTTTATAAATGATTTGATCCTTAGTAGGATATTTGCGATGGAGAGCACTCTCCCCACACCCCTATATTTTTCAGGTGATCTTCTACTAGGCTCCGTCCATTTGGCCTTGGGTGCCGTTGACTTTCACCCACTTGTATGACCTGGATCGAACTCAAGTCACCTTGAACTAGACCCTCACCAAATTGACCTTGGACTTTCTCCCTCTTGGGCTGAGGCATCTGACCCTGAGACTTTCTATATTAAATGGCAAACTCACCAATCATAGACAAATTGCAGTAAAGAGGTCGTACGTCCACACACAAATAGAAATATCGTGCTAGCCCAAGTGGACGAAAGCCCAGGTCAATTGGGCGAAATCTAGTTTAAGATGACTTTAGGCGAAAGACAGATAATGACCACCAAGGCCAAGTGGTTTGGGCCAAAGTCATAATGAAGTCAAATGCGTTAACCCAAGTGGTCGAAAGTCAAGGACATCGAAAGACAAATAAATAAGGGTGGAGGCGTGAGTGCTATCCGTCGTAAATATTCTACTATACTTTATAGATAATATTGCGAACATCTGATAAAAGAGCGGCGCGGCGGCGTTTCGTTTGATTCCAAAGCGATTATTAAAAATTTTAAAATAACATCAATTTAAACATCAAATTAGAATGAGAAATTATAATAAATTTATCTAATTTATTTGTGGCACCTCAGTGTGGGCGACACGCTGTCTGTAACATTACACGTTGGTTCGTTTTCATTTTTGGCAGCCGCTTTTGTTCTTCACGATTTTTTATAGAAATTTAGACGAGTGTCGGCAAAGCACTTTGAAATAGGTATTACATATTCAAAAATTAGAGAACACAAATAAAACGTGAGTCGTAAGTTTTCTGGGTTTGAAAGTTTGGGGAGAAAACCTTATAGGACCTCTGAAAGCCAGTTTTACTAAAACACTCATTTGAAAGATATTGATTAATTAACAATGAAAATAGTACCTAGCATAAATGACATTATCGAGGCAATTTTTATGTTATCAAGGTAAAAGCAATTTTCATTAATAGACCTTATATTATCAAAAATTTTATTATTATTCTATATAGACTCGAAACTATGAAATATATGTGATTGTTCAGTATGTTAAACCCCCTAAATCATTTGTATATCGATGATTATATTGAAAGCGGTGTAGAACATGTTTCTGTTTTATTATCTGGATGGATGATAGCACAGAATAAACCAATGAAATACTTTAAAACTATGTTGTCTCTTGTCTCTTGTTCCAAAAATATATTGACCTTTTTTACTGATATGGAATAAAAACGATAAATGTATGTATTCTGGGCTATGTATGATAACGAGGCATTATTGTTTATTAATAGTTTAATTAACATTGATAAATTACGATCAATTCACTACATGTTTCAACAGCTATCGTGGAAACATTCATTGACACTGTCTGCATACAGATGCATCCAGAGGCACAGATGGTGGAACTTCTATTTGAAGATTCCCTTCAAAAATTTAGAACCTAATTTATTTAGAGCAGTTTCATAATATTATAGTGACCACATTTCAATCCTAAACTTTTCTCGTTTTAGTAAATGACATTGAACGCTATTGCAGACCTGAATATTCCGGTTTTGGAGTTGATTAGGAATGTTTCCAGCTTAATCATCAAATGGACTTTGTACGCTCAATTGTTGTCGAACGATTTAGATTCGTCAACAAGATTGTGCCTCAAAAAATCATCCGCAACCCAAACGCCATCAAGTACTCGCGTATAAATAATATTAACTTTTATTAACGGTTTTAGGGATTTTGAATATAATACTGGGAATTTCGAATTGCTTCCTAACCCAAACTAGGAAAATTATTGAAGTGCTCAACAGATTCTCATTTTAGAGATTTTAACGATAAGCTAGATTTTGAACTAATATCTGTATCATAAGAAATGGATTAAATCCATGAAAATCAAGCGTGTTGTATATTTGAGATATTATATGATTTGGTTGAACTGTCTGGAAATGAAGAACCACCAGAACATGTTGAGTCGTTTTGCTTTTCAAGTTTTTCACCGGTAGCATTATTTTGATAGCATCAGTGTATTGTTAGTTATACATTTCTATATTCCATACCTACTTGCAAGTTAATGATCTAGCTGGTTTTAGTTGTTGATAGGGAGTGGATATTGCTTCTCACTCCACCACCAAGGGGGACATAATACTTGGGTTATGTCGTACAACCGCGTTACTGGTTCTGGTTAAATGTTCGAAGGACCACAGCCATCATAGGCTGCATTTATTGTCTCAGGAAAAGTTGCATTAACCCACATTAAACACAAATTCCAAATTTGATTAATTTTAATGTTAATTAATAAAAACGAAACGTCTATGTACAAAAGAAAATTTAAGTATTGGTATGATCTAATCAAATGTTTGTACTTAAATCTACTCTTAGTCCGACACACTTAGTATCAAATATCCACACCAATGCGTTAAAAACTAAATTAAAAACAACCTTAACTTAATCACTAATCGCTAATCACTACGCGTTTCTCTTCTCACTTCTTACTAACTATAACAAACAATCATCTAGAGAACTGCTTGTAAGTGGTCAAAATACACTTTGACCTCCAAAAGTTCTTCCAACTTTCGCGATAACATTTAAGTAAAAACAGAGCAATACAAAAAGGGCACAGAGAATTTCAACAGAGCAATTTAGGGCTTCAGAAATGCGACTTTAGAGCGTAATATCAGAGCAGAGCAACAAAAGGCTCAAAGGCCATTTTGTTATTATCGCATTATAAAAACAAGGCAGAGCAACTACAGGCTCGAGAGCCCGTAGACCTTACGTGACTTTTACTAACTTCTGACTAACTTAATTTTTTGGTTTTTTTCCTCTTCACACGCACTTCTTTCGAATACATAAAGAACCATTAACACATCAACACATAGAGATTAGAAAATGCAACTAAACAGAAACAGACTGAAATTCGAGAACGGGGTCAAAGCGACCTGTCAGGCTCCAGATAAGAGTTAATAAATAAGAGTTTTTATAGCTTTCATAATACTCGAGAATGTTTTTAAGGGCAAAATAATATTCATATTTTCAAAGAGCATTAATAAATAAAATTGGTGTGACTTTTCACAACAGTTGTATTGTATGGAGTTTTCCTCATGTAAATTGAGAACTGTGCTTTTGTGATCATCTGCGGTTGTGTTGTGATCACAGCTTATACCGTACCGAATCAGTTATTTTACTCTACGTCGGCTCCTTTGATGTCGATGAAGCCAGATTTGACTTTTTCATGCTTTCCTCATTTTTCGCGCATGCCCTTCATACATTAAAAATGTTAGGTTTTAATGGCCAGCTGGAACTCAACAGAGACGAACTGGATTTAATTTAATTTACATTTTTAGTAAATTAAATTAAACATGATATGTTAGTGAAATTGATAAAAAAAGATATCTGGTAAACGTGATCGAGAATGATCAGTCATTTATACATAACCATGAATATGGTGTTTATAAGTGTAAATAAATATATAAATATTTTGATATGAACATAGAATATCAATTTTTTCTACAGCCGCGTGCAAAATAACTAATTACTAAATTGAAATGAAATTGCAAAATCGACGAATGCCGCGGATCCTTATTTTGCGCTCTAGCGCGAACATGGAAAACAAAATTCTCACTTTTTCCGTCGAGTATGCTATGAATAGTCATGGCAATCGAAAATAAATAAATGACAGTCGTGCGTTTATTACAGTTGTTGCTGGAACTCCTGTTCTAGATATGCCCGAATAATTATGTCAAAACTGACAGTCATTTGCAAATTTCAGAATAAGTAGGTATAGAGAAAAATGTGCATTTAATTTTAAAAATTGGGGCTGTAGAAAAAGTTCTGTGTGTTTTTCGAGCGCAAAGTGAGATTGCCGTTTTCGAAAGATTACTGCGCTCCGTTACGCGTCGCGCAGTAACATTCTTTCTCAAGCGGCAATCCGTTACTTTGCGCTCTAAATACGCAATAGTTATTTGTGTATTTAATCTTTCGAAAACGGCAATCTTACTTTGCGCTCGAAAAACACACAGAACTTTTTCTACAGCCGCATTTTTTAAAATTAAATGCACATTTTTCTCTATACTTATTCTGAAATTTGCAAATGACTGTCAGTTTTGACATATTATATTCGGGCTTCGGGCATATTTAGAACAGGAGTGCCAGCAACAAACTGGTAACAAAGGCAAGACTGTCATTTATTTATCTTCGGTTTCCATGACCATTCATAGCACACTCGATGGAAAAAGTGAGAATTTTCTTTTCCATGTTCGCGCTAGAGCGCTAAATAAGGATCCACGGCATTTGTCGATTTTG
This sequence comes from Pissodes strobi, assembly GCA_016904865.1. Taxonomy (NCBI): domain Eukaryota; kingdom Metazoa; phylum Arthropoda; class Insecta; order Coleoptera; family Curculionidae; genus Pissodes; species Pissodes strobi. The sequence continues at coordinate 23,273 of MU183971.1, forward strand.
CGATTTCATTTCAATTTAGTAATTAGTTATTTTGCGCGCGGCTGTAGAAAAATAAGTATTTCGTGCCGTGGATGATTCCGTGGATCCTTATTTTGCGCTCTAGCGCGAACATGGAAAAGAAAGTTCTCACTTTTTCCGTCTAGCGTGCTGGTCATGGAAACCGAAGATAAATAAATGACAGTCGTGCGTTTGTTAGTTTGTTGCTGGCACTCCTGTTCTAATATGCCCGAAGCTCGAACATAATATGTCAAACTGACACTCATTCGCAAATTTCAGAATAAGTATAGAGGAAAATGTGCATTTAATTTTAAAAAATGCGGCTGTAGAAAAAGTTCTGTGTGTTTTTCGAGCGCAAAGTAAGATTGCCGTTTTCGAAAGATTACTACGGGCAGAAATTTTATCAAAAAATGTGATCGCGTCAAACGGCCTTAATAAATTGATATTTCGTCACTCGAAGCCATTTATATATAAAGTTAAACTTCCTGCAGAAGGGAGCCAAACAATTATCGACGAAGAATATTAATTTATCATGCAATGTGATATGAATGAACTATACTTTAATCTCAATACTTAATGTTAACATCTACTTACAACCTTTCATCTTTCGGAAAACTAAAATATCCTGAAGCTGGATTGGCTTTCTTGTACCCTTTGCAGACAAAACAACGTACGACCATGGTTAACAATGAAAACACTTTAATGATTAAATGTCCAAAAAGTTAACACACTTAAATAAATAAATAATCGAGCACAAATAATAACACGCAAACAATCCAATCTAAGAACATAACCTGCTGCTTCTTGTCAAAAAATCGAGAGTCCAACGCTGTGCGGTGTGTTCAGTTTCGGACTCAACCACGTGCGGCATCCGTTTATGTCTCTTCGATTCGGCAAACTGTCGTAATAGAAAAAGATAACACTACATTGGACTGTTATTCATAAATAAACGAAGTCGCCCTCATATAATTCGGCTCGTTGCAGACGCCCAGAGAATATGAGAAAAATGCTCCTATTGGTTGGATTTTATTGCTTCAAAACACGTGGAGAGTTAAATAACTGATTCGGTACGGTATAAGCTGTGGTTGTGATTATTAATTTATACTAGTTGTATTTACTAAACAATTCAATATTCAGTTTTCTCTCTTTTAACAACGGAATCAGATTTGTTCCTCGAAACATAGGGCTTTGTTTTGGAGCCTATTTTGTTCTTGCTATATATTAATATATTAATGAACTTATTCAATTAAACATCTCTGGGCACTTCACCCTTTTTGCTAATACCTCAATACCCCAATCTTATGACAGGACATAGAGATTGAGTGGCTGAAGCAAGCCTTGATTGATAACTTGACCATCATTAAGGAGTGGTTCGATTGCAATCGCCTGTGTTTGAATCTGGCCAAAACACACATGGTAGAACTTAGATGTGATTTCACAAGTTTGCTTTTTGATGGGGGCCTGCTGTGCAACTAGGATCCTAGAGATCATGTTTGATGGTGATTTACACTTTGAGGACCATATACTAGCCTTGAGCAGGAAACTGTCATCAGGTTGCTTTGCTATGAGAGCGGTTAGGAAAAAATTGGGTCAGCAACTAGCAAGGACTGTTTATTTTTCTTCGTTTGAGTCACATCTCCGGTATGGTATACCATTCTGGAGTGTGGTTAATCGGAGCCTTTTGAACGTTATCTTCGTTCTTCAGAAAAAAGCAGTGAGATTTATTGTAAATGTGATTCAGGGACAGTCTCGTGGACTGCACTTCATGACTCAGATCTTTACTCTGACACCGCTTTTCATTTTGGAGCCATCTTCCCTTATTTTTAAACACGTCACCAGACTGCAGGGTGTAGGAGACTGCAGCATCTGACTCGCCAAACTCATATTTTACCCTTACCGATTCCAAGAAGTACTTTAGTGAAAAAATCGAACATATACGAGGGTTTCAAAGTTTTTAATCATCTGCCAGTTAGTTTAGTGAAAACTTTTCGCATATTACTTAAAACAATACTTTTAACTAAATCATACTATAGTATGGAGGAGTTCTACCGGGACGTCCTTGAGGATGTTGTATAATATTTTAATTTAATTTTTTTTATTGTATTTTTTGTATTTTATACTATTTTATTTTTTTATTTTCTACGATATGTTTTACAGTGTATTTACTAGTTTTTGGTCTCATTTTAATCTTATTAATCTGTTCTCGACAATTTACGTCTTTGGGTACACATGCTTTATCCACAGAATGTATATTTTTGAAACAATAAAGTATTTTTTGAATTGAATTGAATTGAAATATCAATTTCTTTTGTTTTTTAGCGTCATTGGGAGTAAATTGACACTTGCGCAATTTACACCCTGAGACTAAGATGGAAGAGGTCCTATGTTTCTCTAGTAGAATTTAATGCACAAAATCTTTTAAAGCGAGAACGCAACCTCACCAAATTATTAAAATTGACGCCTACTTGACGCTCCCTTTTTATCTTATCCTTGAATCCGCTCGCAAGGATATAATCTAATAAAAAGTAGGTTGCCACATATCTAAGGAAAACTACAGGTTCCTGCATGAAATGGCCAAAATCAGGGTTAGTACTAATTTACTATATATAAACTGGTTTTAAAGCAATTGGGTTTTTACGCTACTTTCAGTTAGCACAGTATTTCTTATCGATGGCCTTCATAAAGCTGATTAATCCTAAGTTAGATTAAAGAGTACTATCTGAAAGAATGCAGTCATGAAGTGTTTTGGTTGTTAGAATATCCTGGTTAAAACCCAATTTTCTCCTGAAAAAAAAAGAAGAACACACAGCTAACTTCATTCAATAGATACTGCACCCGCTCCACTTCTAATCTCACATTTTTGTACCTCAAATTTTTTTTTAGGTCTTTAATTTCTTCATCAAATGGATTTAAAGATTAATTTAAATATGACTTAGACATTCCACAATGAAATCCTATAACAATAGATGGTATCTCAGGCATCTTCTTGATCTTAAACAGATATTGGCTAAAGCTCACGTTTTTTAGCTTTTAGGAGTGTAGATAACCCATCAGCAACTTTCTCCAGTCTGGACGATTAATTGTTTGAGATATTTCAGAAACCACTTCTTGTAATGTTGCTATTTGTGGAGTTTGTAAGAAGCATTCTTGGATCTCTCATTATTAAATTTGGTACTCTTTTATTAATAATATCCAATTTTTAGTGCTTAAAATTATGTTAAATATATTGCTCCATTCTCCTCTATCGTTTTAAAGCTCATTGTCCCTCACTTCTTCTATATGGCATGGCTATCCTCGTGATCACCATCTTCAAAATTTTATTTGTATTACGACGAATAAACTCTTAAGAAAAGAAATTTTCAACAATTACTAATAAGCTCTCCTCAGACATAACTTTAAGCTTTTAAGTAAAAAATTCAAATCCGTAATATACAGGGTGTTTAAAGAATTACAAAATGTTAGTAAAGTATGGTGATTTATACAAACAAATAATTTTTCTTTAATAATATTTTCAAATTTTTTATTTTGGCTGCGACTTTTTTGCATAAAAATGTAGAGTTATGTCTACGAAGGGACTATTATGGTCAATTTTTTGTGATAGTAAGTAATACTTACTTAAGGGTTCCAGCCTAATGAATAAAAAAGTCACCTTTTAGCTTGAAAAAATCAGATTCCTGGCAAAGCTCAAATCTGAAATTATCAAAAAATCCCCGTTTTATCCTTTACATTTTATCTAAGGATGTGCACAATATTAAAAACACCCGGTAGCCTAGTCGATACGCAATCAAATGTACCCAAATTTTTTTAACAGCTGCATTAACAAATATGTTTTTATTTTGGAGTGAATAGCAGATTATTATTTCAAAAAATAAGGTCAGAAAGTGAAAGCCGTTTTGCTCCAACACAGCCATTTTGATCTACAAAATTGCTGATTTTAAATGTAAATAACTCATCAACACCTACACAGACATTAAATAAATAATTTAAATGGCATGCTTAATAACGATTAATTACTTCATTGCAGCTTTCTTAAAGCTAACGTAATTAAAAAGAGCTTTATGAATTGGCTTTGTCAGCTTTGTTAATGCACTTGTTTAAGGCAAATTGATCTTCTAGTGCTAGTGTATCTGGCTGTAAGCAAAATATCAATAAAGCACCACCCTTAGGTCGAATCTCCTTGTTGAAGCTCCCATGAAAGTTTTCCTGGGTTCTGTAGCAGCTTTTGATGTAATTTTTTTTACCTATCTCTATCCTTGACTGGATGATCTCCTGTGGTATTTATCCATCGAATGAGGCTTTTCTTTACATCTTCTCTGCCCCTAAATTTACAGAGAATATTGCGGTGACTTACTGTTCTTAGCAAAATTGATGTAGTCCTACAGTCAACTTGCAGCATTGTCATGCAAAACTTGAACTATAGTGGGGCCACAGTATATAAAAGAATGGCAAAAGGTAAACAAATAAAATCTTGCACTAAAAATAGCTGCAATTACTTCAACTTAAACAAAAACAAATAGGTGAGATAGCTTTCATTGAACTTGCCAGTCCAATACAACAACACGGCGTTGCTTAATAAACATGAATTAAATTATTGAATAATATTACCGTTATTGGGTGACTACCATAAACAAATATTCGCGATTGCAAAATGGTAAATATAAAGACGAAGTATAGTACTTATAGAAAATGCAATTTACTCAGCGTTGTTATAATGGTTCAAGTATAGATTAGATATATAGCTTTTACATATAGCAGCCTTCAATTCGATGATTTACTACCATAGTTATTTCTAGGCTTCAAATGATTCAAAACCTTTTAAGTTTTTAAAAATTTAGCCGTGAGGAGGTCAAAAATAGAGTATTGACGCCTTTGATGAGCCCCCGCTTTTAATTTACAACTATATATCCTAAATCATATTCGATTGCATTGGCATTGGTCAGTATCCAATTGAAATTGGTTTGTCGTCATTATGAGAAGTATATTGAGATAAAGTTAATGATGTTTCAATTTGCAATGTATTTTCATAATTTCTATCCACAAGTTTTGAAAGTATGTGCATTCCTAATTACTTCGTTAGGGCAATGATTGTTTGGCTGTTTGTGGTATTTGTACACGTGCTTAAATATACTTTGTATTCAAACTGCGCGAACCGTCATTATGGAAAATTTGAGTTAGATGACTTGGAAATAATTATGCACTTATAGTCAACATAAACACCATCCACTTAAGGAGTGCGACTGTCAACACACATTGGACTTCACGCGGTGTTGTCAAAATGTCATCCTCTACGGCAGTGCTATTGTATTTTCACAGTTTTTCAACAGAGATTGTACTTTTTAAAAATTAGAATAAACACAACATTAAGATAATTGCTGGAATATGCAGCGGAATGAGAAATTACAGATCTCTGATATTGTTATTGTTTTTAATTCTCGTATGGATTTTCGATATTTACGTAAATTTTTCTCCAAATTTTTGATAATACTCACAATTTTTTAACTAAAATTAATATTTTTAAAATTGGGCCAAAGAAAAATGTTTGATTTTTGTCAATTGCTGGAAAATTGAAAGTTATCAACAATTATTTTTTTCTCAAAATTGTCTTAAAGATTTTCGAAATATACGAAAAATTCCCTATACAGTGTGTCCCGCTTTTTCTTAAATCCACTCTAATATCTCAATTATTAATAATGCTATTTTCTTCAAATTTGGGTCGTAATTGTATTTGTAAATGAAATATTATTTGGCATAGTAAAAATTTATATTTTTCATTCGAGTGCGTGCAGTTTAGGGGGCAAAAGGTGGTCGATTAGCTTAGGGCTTATTTTAGATTCACAGCTTCTCTTTAAATATCATGTTTCTCGTGTACTTGGAAAGACATATTCCGCTTTAAAATCAATATATCCTCATAGGCAATATCTTGATCGAAATATCAAAAAGGATTCTGCGATTCTCTAATTCTGTCACATTTTAATCATTGTGACACGGTTTATGGGCCATGCTTAGATATTCATGACTCAAGAAGAATACAACAAATGCAAAACTGTTGTACTCGTTTTGTATTTAGTATCCGGAAAAGGAATAGAGTATCCTATAGACTTAAAGAAATTTTATGGCTGAATATGTTTAATCGACGAAAATTACATGCCTCATGTTTATTAAAATATATTATAAAATACTAAAATTTAAATTCCTGCCATATTTTTGTATAATAAAATTAAATTTCGTACAAATGTACACCATTTTAATCTATGGAGAAATACTTTAACTATTCCGAGACACAGGCCGGAATATTTCAAGAAAAGTTATTCTTGTAATATTGCATCAAGTGTAAATTCACTGCCACTTATATAGTACGATCCACCCTCACATGTCTGAGTTTTAAAAGGAAAATTCACAGGCAACTTCTCGAATCTCAGTGAATCTTTGAAAATAAAGTCAGCAAAGCTACTTCTAAATGTATCCTTTTCTCTTCTCTTTCTGTTTCCTTTCCTCCGTGCTTGTATCTTCATATTAGATATAGAAAAAAAATACGCTTTTCCCTTTTGCGCATTTTTATCTAGTCTAGCTGTCTTGAGGCCGCACTGGTAAAACAGAATCTGCCCTGATGCAGAAGTCTGGAATGTAGGCCTTTATTTGCTGGATTTATACATGTAAATTGTAATTATTGTATTGCCTATGCATCTATATTTCTTCTTTTTGTTGGTTTATGTGTCAGTGTGATAACTGGTCTATTGTGAAGAATAGTTCTGTCCGTTGTGATGCTTTTATTCGAGTACATCTTAACCTCATTATTCTCTATTACATTATCCGGTGTGTATATGTAATAGGGTGTGTGTTGTACTGTGAGTTTGTATTGTTGAGCTAACTCCTGATGAATGATCTTTGCAACATTATCATGTCTCTTGGTGTAATCTGATGGTGCCAAAATTTTGCAGCCACTTGTTATGTGTTCTATGGTTTCTACTTGTTCGTTACATAGTCTACATTGATTTGTTGTTGTATTTTTATCTTTTATTATGTATTTGCTGTAGTGACGCGTATTAATCACTTGGTCTTGGATGGCGATCACTAGTCCCTCGGTTTCACCGAAAATGTTTCCATGAGTGAGCCATGCGTTGGAAGCTTGTGTGTCTATATGCGATTGGTTGAGTCCATGTGCATGCTTACTATGAAGTGCTTTTTGTTTCCATGTTTCCTTTTTTCTTTGTACTGTAGTTATTTTTGCCTCAAGTCTAAATGTATCATTATTGAATTCGAGTGGTGTTCCTGACGTTATAAGAGTTGTGGTTGCTTTATGTAGTGATTTCGTTTGTGCTTTGTCTTTGAAATATTTTCGCAATTTTTCTATTTGTTCGTAATTTGCATTTTTTATATCCGTTATTCCCCTCCCGCCTTCTCTTCTGTTGAGCGTGAATCTTTCGGTTGCTGCATGAATGTGGTGTATTCTATGTTTATTGAAAGTTGTGCGTGTGAGGATATTAAGGTTTTGAGGTCTGTATCGTTCCAGTGTATGATACCAAAGGAGTATGTTAATACTGGTATGGCATAGGTGTTAGTAGCCTTTAACTTATTTTTTAAGCATTTTTGAGAGTCTCAGTTTGAATTCCTTTGTTAACTTCTCTTTAATTTGTGAGTGTTCTATTCCTTGTTTCTGTTTATATCTTAAATATTTGTAGGTATTATGTACCTCAATACAATCTTTTGTTTGTTCTGTATGTGTGATGTATGGTTCTTGTATCTCGTGTCGCCCCTTTATTATGCTATTTATTTTGCATTTATCAGTTCCAAATGTCATTTTTATGTATTGACTAAATATTGAGGTGGTCTTTAACAAATATGTCAGCTGATTTTTAGTGGAGGCGAAAAGCTTCAGGTCATCGACATACTACAAGAGATGTGATATTTTATGTGTGTTTTCGCCTACTATTTTATATCCATTTTTTGTTTCGTTTAGCATGCTTGATAAGGGGTTCAGTGCGACACAGAACCAGAGGGCGCTAAGTGAGTCACCTTGGTAGATACCACGTGATAATGAAATTGGATCTGTCCGTGTTACACCTTTGCTTTTTTTTAGGTTAATCGTTGTTTTCCATTTTTTCATGATTATTCTGAGGAAAAAGATTAGCGTGGGGTTGACTTTGTATATTTCAGGCACATGTATATAAGCCATAAATGAGGTACGCTATCAAAAGCTTTTTGATAATCCATGTATCCATAATAAAGGGACCTTTGTTTCTCTTTGGCTTGTTTGTGTAATTCTGCGTCGATTATCAATTGTTCTTTACAGCCTCTTGCTCTTTTGCGACATCCTTTTTGTTCTTCTGCCATTAGATTTTCTAGATGTTTATTTAGCTTTTGTGTAATGATTGTTGTGAGCAGCTTGTATGTTGTTGATAGGCAGGTTATTGGCCAGAAATTCTGGCACCATTTCTGGGTTCTCAATGAGCTGATTGAAGATTGTTCTTAGTGTTTGATGCGTGCTTGAGAAATACTTCACCCAGAAGTTTTGTATTTTATCCTTCCCAGGAGCTTTCCAATTATGACTTGCTTGGCCAGCATTCTTGAGTTCCTTTAATGTGATTATTATGTTTGTCATTGGTGCTGTTTGTCCTTGGCGATTGTTGTGCTCTGTACTGTTAGACCAGATATACGACCAAAAGTCTTCTATTTTATCTGTCGATGGTGGGTTGGTTATGTTTATGTCTTTTTGTAGAACCACCTTTGGCTTGTGTTAAATGTTTGGTTTTGTTGTTTCCTGAGGTGGCTTTTTGTATCGTTTTAACCTTTTTGACTGGGCTTAAAGTAGCTGTTTTTTTGTGTCCAGTGTTTCCATTATTGCCTTAGTTAAACTGTTCTTCGGTATGATTTTACTTTCAACCATTCTTTTAATTTTTTTTTTTTTTTGAGAGATTGCCCTTAACGTGTTCGGTTAATTGTCCTATCTCATTTCTGAGTGAAGTTATTTTATTTTCTATTCGTTGTTGCCATGTACTTTGTTTTGTAGTGGCTTGTTGTGTATTATATTGGGCTTTTGTTTATTATGCATTTTTGTCACTGTAGTTGCCCTACAATAAATGTATAAAAGTTGATATCTTCAATTGTTGGCCTATTTTTGTATTTCATTGTTACTTGTATGATCTTATTGACTATTGATAATGCTTTTGACGCATGTTGTGGGTTCTTTAGTTTTGGAATAAATGTCCTAGAAGCGGGGGACATTCCATCGTATCTGGCAACTGATTCTTTAAAAATGTCTTTCGCAATCAGTTGTATTTAGTGAATGGCTTCTTGAGTAAGTGTGGGCTCTGCGTTGTTGTCTGTTAATGTTTCTTCCTGCTCTATAGGGTTTGTGGCGTGCTCCTGCTCTGTTCTAGTATTTACAGTTACAGCTTGTGTTTGATATTGACCTTGGGGATCGGTTTCTTGAGGATTGAGGTTCTCAGTTATTTCTTGCTTTATTGCACCCAATTTGGCTTTTGGTATTTTGTTATTGTTGATTATAAATCGTTTCTGATCCATAAGTCTTTGTTCTGTTATTGTTCTATAGGTGGGGTATTTTTTCCATAAAAAGTTTTAATAGTTGGGGTCTGGCGAATGGTTTGAATTTCCCTGAACCGCTGGACATAAATAAGTGCATCAATATGTGATGCCATTTGGAAGTCTTCAAATAACGCACTAAAGTTTAACATTTTTAATGTACTCTTCTTATTATATTTTAATTGGCACTTTATTTCATTTATACGACAAACCTTGTGAGTGGGTAGAAATTGCATGTAATTAGGTTCGGCTCAATGACTTTTTCCCATTGTATTTTTGATGGTTGCAATAGCAATTATTATTATTGTCGTTCTATCTAATTTGCCGCGATATAGATTATTATAATGTAGTCCTGACCTATTTTCGTAATTAAGTTTGCGCACGTTATGTCATCAGCATTTTCTTATCAAACGGTATATCTGGATCTTGGAGACAATGTTCATTTGACCACACGTTGGTAATTGATTTCTTGGTAACATTACACCTACAGTGCAAATACATCAAACTTGACTCCACATGTTGATCACTATAAAAGCTACAAATTACAAAAATTATCCCAGTTCATGCACATTTCCGAAATATTAAGCGATGATGCCACAATTACCATTTTTTTTATCGTGCCTTCGACTTTGTGACTAGAAAAATTGCACTTATCAATAATTAATCGTTACAAATGTTATTGAAGCTGACAGATTTTTGAGTTTTAGACATTGAAATTAAAAATGATATAATAACGCAAACGCAAGCATACACTATCATGTCACGGTTACAAATCCATTTACGTGGAAAAGTATCGAAATTTATAATTCCAGATATTTCCCATGATATTACAGGTTGTTTAAAATATGTCACCGCATTGTGATTCACCAAGTTTTTTCGTAAAGTAAATATGTTTTATTTTAAGCTGACTTTAGTATAGTAACATTCTTTATTTTTGAAAATATATTTTTCTTTTGCGAAATTTTGAAAATTTGAAATGACAGTGTAAGCGAGGTAAGATAGATAGGTACCTACTATTGAACATTTTATTCGAACTGTTAATTTTTGTTTTAATAAAATAATTTAGGATTTGCATTCCTTGAGAATGAAGACATTTTTGGTTAATTTTGTTACACACAAGTGATATTTTAAAACGTAACATTGATTTATTGATTGATATTTTCTTAGAAGCAGTTTTTCTTTAGTTGTGCTGTTTTTTTTTTAATTTAGATTGTTTTCTGTATAATTTTTCTGTAGTGTTAAAAAAAAAATTGTTTTTTTGGCCGTATACTGATGACGTAATCTCGGACAATATTTAGTGATAGTGCGGTTGCCGAGGTTAGTAGTTTTTAAAGTTGGACAGTCGGATACCTTTTTTTTAATTTTTGATTATTTTGCAATGGTACAATGCCTTATTGTTCTTTACGTTTGTTTTTTTTAGATTAATTTAAAAGTTGTTTATTTAGGTTTAGGTTAACCAAACAGAACCTCTTTTGGATTTCGGTTATTATAAGACGTTCTAAGCCGTTAACTGCGTCCTGCACTGCGTTCGATTTCATCCAAATCGTTCATTAGTCGTTTTTTTTTTCTCTCCATGACGTAACGTAAATGGAGACATTCTAAACTGAATCTTGAGCATTTCTATATTTTTTTTTATGTACACTTCAAAATGTCTACATTGGGGGAACTAGAGAAAATTGAGCAAAATATCACGAACGCTAAACTTCGTACGGTCAAAGCGTTGCATGTTATAGCTTATGGTGACGAAGGTGAATCGAGAAAAGTGAGGAAAAACTTAAGACAATTTTCAGGTTTTGGTTTAGAAGTTGGCTCAAGTGAATTTAATGATAGAGTGAATGCAGTGAAAGCTAAATTAGAGTTAAGTGATTTAATATCCGTGTGTGGTGTATTGAATTTAAGTTATACAGGGGGTCATGAAGAAGTGGTAGACAGATTGTGTTCTTTCCTCAATGATTTAGAAATAAAAGAAGAAAATGGTGATGACGAGGATGAGGAGGACGAAAAAGCTGAAGACGATGAGGAAGAGTTGACAGAAGACGAAGAAGAAGATGATGATGATGATGAACCACTTTCACGTGTTAGAAGCCGACTGCAAGGGGGATCTAAGTCGTGTGGCTCCTTCGCATTAACATTTAGGGATGTGGAAGATAGTATACGTTCTTTTGACGGAAAAGACGACTATCCTGTCAATAAATGGATATCTGATTTTGAAGAAGTAGCGAATATCACAGGCTGGAATGACTTGCAAAAACTAATATTTGCTAAAAAATCTTTATCAGGATTGGCTCGATTGTACATCCAATCAGAGAAAGGAATTCAATCGTGGAGTGTATTAAAGAAGAAACTTAGGGCAGAATTCGAGGTGAAAGTCACAAGTGCGCAAGTACATAAGATGCTTATGACAAGAAAGAAAAACTATGTTGAATCTGTTCAAGAGTATGTACTGGTGATGAGAGAAATAGGTAGCAGAGCGAACCTAGAGGCGGAAGTTATCATCCAGTACATAATAGACGGTATACATGATGAATCATCTAACAAAATAGTTCTGTATGGCGCCAGAAATTTCTCCGAATTTAAAGATAAAGTGAAATTATACGAGCAAATTAAGCAGAAAAAATTCTCAGACAGAGGTTCTAGTTCAAGTCATAAACCAGCGGTTGACGGGTTCTCATCTAGGAAAGGCGGAAATAATTTTGGCAATAAAACTAACAGAGAAGTTAAACAAGAAATAAAAAGTGAAGAAAGAGAAAAAAAAGGTGGTATGAACTGCTTCAGTTGCGGCCAACGTGGTCATAAATCAATAAGTTGTCCAAACAAGAGCAAGGGCGCAAAATGCTTTAAGTGTAATGATTTTGGGCACATATCAACAGCATGTCCCAAAATAGCCAACGGTGCAAACGATAGAAATAGGGGACAGGATCGGAGAGTTCATGCGATACAAACAATACCGAAAAATTCAGTAAAACTGATAATAGATGGTATCGAGTTGACTGCATTATTGGATACCGGAAGTGATATAACAGCTATACGAGAAGACCCTCACATCAATTATTTCAACCATATACAACTGGATGACAACTGCGTATGGATAAACGGAATCGAAGGAAAGAAGGTTAAGACTTTGGGTTGTTTTACAAAAGAAGTTGTTGTCAATGAAGTAGAGATATCTTTAGTGGTACACGTGCTTCCCAAAGAGATTTCAAACTTTATGGCAATAGTAGGAAATGACTTACTGGATCATACTGAGGTGAATTTCAGAAACGGAGAAATTTTTGTTTTCAAGAAAGATGTGGAGAACTTCTTGATGACGATGAAGATTGAAACTGAAGAAGACCAAATAGAACTGGATAATATTGAAAATGTTGAGTACCAGAACGAAGTGAAAGAACTGATAGAACAATATAAACCGGAAAAGATAAAAGAAGTAGATATTAACATGAAAATTATTTTAAAAGACGAAGAACCTGTCTATCAGAGGCCAAGAAGATTGTCGATGAATGAAAAGATGGAAGTTGAAAAGCAAATCCAGGAATGGTTGGACGAAGGGATAATACGACCTAGTTGTTCAGACTTTGCGAGTCCAATCGTGCTCGTCAAAAAGAAGGACGGTGCTACCAGAATATGCTGCGATTATAGGAAGATCAATCAAAAGATTGTTAAAGATAGATTCCCTCTCCCACTAATAGAAGACGTATTAGACAGACTCCAAGGCGCTAAATATTTCAGCACCATCGATTTGCGAAATGGATTCTTTCATGTGAATGTCGATGAGAATAGTATCAAGTATACATCGTTTGTAACACCTAATGGGCAATTTGAGTTCTTGAAATGTCCATTTGGACTTTGCAACAGCCCGGCTGTATTCCAACGATATATTAGTCACATTTTCCGAGACTTGACGTCACAAAATGTTGCAATTTATTACATGGATGATATAATTATATTAAGTGCAACAGTTGAAGAAGGGATTGAACGACTAAAATTAGTCTTAGGCGTGGCGAGAGATCATGGATTGGAAATAAAGAAAAAGAAATGTCAGTTTTTGAAAACACGAGTTGACTTTTTGGGGTTCATAATAGAAAATGGGAAGGTTCAACCTTCTAAAGAGAAAACGTTAGCTGTCAAGAAATTTCCGGAACCAAAGACATTGAAGCAAATTCAGTCTTTCTTGGGACTTACCGGATATTTCAGAAAATTCATTGATTCTTATGCATTGATTGCAAAGCCTCTGAGTGACTTACTTAAGAAAAGTCAAACATTCGTTTTTGGTCCAGAACAGAAACATGCATTTGAGACCTTAAAAGAATGTCTTATATGCGAACCAGTTATACGGTTATACAACCAGGAGAGTGAAACGCAGTTGCATACTGATGCAAGTAAGCATGGTTATGGCGCATGCCTTATGCAAAGGTCAAAAGATGATAACGCATTTCACCCAATATATTTCATGAGTCGCAAGACAACTCCTGCAGAAGAACGCTATAACAGCTATGAGTTGGAAGTATTGGCAGTAATTCAAGCTGTTAAGAAGTTCAGGATTTATCTTTTAGGGACAAAGTTTAAGATTATCACCGACTGCTCAGCTTTTCAAAAGACCATGAATAAAAAGGACTTAACCACACGAGTAGCCAGATGGGCTCTTCTACTAGAAGAATACTCGTATCAAATAGAGCATAGAAAAGGTACTAGAATGGCACACGTGGATGCGTTGAGTCGTAGCCCAGTATCCATGGTGATTCATACTATGTTTAGCCAAGAAGACGGAGTAATACAACGACTGAAGTTGGCTCAGGAAAACGATGAATATACTCAGGCAATAAGGAAGATCGCAAGCCAGGAGACTTATAAAGATTTTTTCTTGAATAACGACATACTTTTCAAATACGCCAATGGTTTAGAACTGATTGTAGTTCCAAAAGCAATGCAATCGGAAATAATTCGGAAAGCTCATGAGATTGGCCATTTTGGTGTAACTAAGACGGAAGAAATAGTAAATCGCGAATTCTACATACCGAAGTTGAAGGATAAAATTGGTGCATGCATAAAGAATTGTGTGGCGTGCATTTTAGGAAATAACAAGGAGGGGAAAAAAGAGGGAATATTACATCCATTAGATAAAGGAGAAGGACCGCTCCATACTCTTCATATGGACCATTTAGGACCCCTTCACTCTACAAATAAAAACTACAATCACATTCTAGCAATGGTAGATGATTTCTCAAAATTTGTTTGGCTATATGCAACAAAATCTACGACGGCCAAAGAAACTCTGGATAAATTGAAATTGCACCAGAAAACATTCGGAAATCCAGCAAGAATTATAAGCGATAAAGGGACTGCTTTTACAGCAAAGGAGTTTTAGGATTACTGCATCGAAGAGGGAATTCATCACACCACCGTCACGACAGGAGTACCGAGAGGAAACGGACAGGTAGAACGGATAAATAGAATTATCATACCTGTTCTCACCAAACTAAGGTTGGATGATCCAAGTAAGTGGTACAAGCATCTCGCTAAGGTACAGAGAGCTATAAATTCTGCAGTACAGCGTAGTATAGATTGTACGCCCTTCGAAGTGTTAATTGGCGTCAAAATGAAGAACAAGGAGGACTTAAAAATCAAAGAATTATTAGAGAAAGAAGTCGTAGAGATTTTCAATGGTAAAAGAGAAAACATTAGAGAACAATGTAAACAACAAATTCTAAAGGTGCAAGATGAAAATAGGAAACAATATAATTTAAGAAGACGGAAAGCACGGATGTATAAGTTGAAAGACTTAGTTGCAATTAAAAGAACTCAGTTTGGAGGAGGTCTAAAGCTGCGTAGAAAGTTCTTAGGACCTTATGAAGTGACTAAAGTTTTACCTAATGAGCGATATGAAGTGATGAAAGTTGGTGCAAGTGAAGGGCCATTGCATACATCAACTCGTGCAGAATATATGAAACCATGGGTGGACTATGATGGTACTGAATCCGAGTCGGATTCGTAGTCAGTATGGCCGAGTGTGGGTTGCGTTATTTTTTAGTGTTAGTGAAATTAATTTTAAATCTGTAAATATTTATCTAAAGTAAGATTATAGTCTTGGTCACATAATAAGCTTTATCATGCGATGGCGGTAGCGGCCGTTATTCTTATCTAATATTGGCAGACGCAACTCAGCAGTTTTGCTGAAACCGCTCTCAGCGGGCAGGAAAAGATTAGGAGGCAGGGGCACTTCTAGTCACGGGTTCTCGAAGTAAAGACGAAATTAAGACGGGTACGAAAAGTGCCAATAAGACGAGTTTTCGCGGTGTTAAGGCGGGGCGCCGTGAACAAAAGACGAGCAAAAACCACACAGAGACGCTGTGGTGGTTTATGCAAAGTTACAGCTGCAGAATCCAGACGGGGTTCTGTAGATTATATTTTTAAGTGAACCCAAGACTGTTGTTGTTGTCTTCAAAAGCTGTTTTGTGTTACTAACCTGTGTGCCAAATATTGTGTCCAAACTTAGTACTAGTGAATTTCTTTTTACTCTATTAAACTTATTATCAAATTATCTGGTGCCTTTTTGACATTTCCCTAGGCAATGATAAAAATCCCACATCAATAATTAATTGTTACAAACCTTATCGAAGCTGACAGAATTTTGAGATTTAGAAATTGAAATTAAAAATGATATAATAACGCAAACGCAATACACTATCATGTCACGGTTACAAATCCATTTACGTGGAAAAGTATCGAAAATTATAATTCCAGATATTTCCCATGATATTACAGGTTGTTTAAAATATGACACCGCATTGTGATTCACCAAGTTTTTTCGCTATTTTTACAATTGAGAGCAATCGGAATTTATGATTGTTTGCCTATTTAAATTTAGAAATATATGTTTAGATCTTTATTATGTTATTTCAAGTTTGAAGAAAATAACAGTTTAAAGAGGTAAAAATTATATCAGAAACCCATCTAGTTCATGCATATTAATTGAAAAGTCTCCAGAAGGTAATTAATTTTTGCTTGCCTCCTCAAACAAATATTGTCAAATGGAATCAAGAAATTTGGCCAAGTTTAGCAACGCTTCATAGTAAGCGATGATGCCACAATTACCATTTTTCATCATGGCTCAGATTCTCCGACTTGAAAATTTGTAGCTTTTTGGCTTCGAATGGATGAACATATATTATCTGACCGACTTGTTAAATATACGAAACAACAGAAATGAGGCACAAACGATTACTTAAGCAATTGCCAGTTTAAAAAAATGTAACTGTTGTCCATAAGAGTTTACCTTGAGTGTAGTTAAATGGGTGAAGATATGCACATTTTATCTCTTCATCTGTACAAGAATTTTAATAATATTATTTATATTTTTATCCTGTCCGTTAATTCAAAAAAGCATCCTTCAGAGTGTAGTCCATGCTTTTAAGCTTCCTCATATTATACACAAATTTCGTCGGATTATCCAACATAATAGTAATAGGAAAAGTCCGCAAAAATGCTCAATCAGGAAATTTGGTCAGATAGTTTCGGTTTGATAAGCGACGATGCCACAACTCCAACTTTCTCATCGTGCCTCCGATATTGCTAATTAAAAAAAATTAACTTTTGTCCTTGAGGATTTGCCTTGAGTGTAGTTAAATGTGTGAAGATAAGCAAATTTTATCTCTTCATCTGTATAAGAATTTCGATAATATTTATATTTTTTTAAAATTCTCAATATCTAAGACCAATCGAGGACTTAATCGTTTCAATTAAAAAAAAAACACTAATTTTTGGTGTATTCACTGTTGCGTTTGGTGTAGATTTCGACAAGTAAAATGTTTGACTTCAAAGATTTCAAAGATTTTACAGTTACATTTACATTAACAATTGTAGGAAATGCTAGTCAGGGACACGATGAATCTTAAAATTTGTGTGTATCCTCGGCTAACATTCAGACCTTCTAACTATGTACCAATACAATTCTCAATCAAAATTAAAATTAAAATTAAATTAAATAAATAAAAAAAATATATATTAACTAAATACACTACAGGATATGGCTATGCATTCACACAGATATACAGGTATCAATACAGGTATAGACAATCATCTACGCAGAGAACCAGGTTATTTTTTTAGTAATAGATATATAGTTTGTTTTTACCCAGTGTCTAATTTTGTTTTTAGTTAATTGTGTGATATAATATTTATTTCTTATGAAGAGCGGTAGCAGATTTAACAATCTGGGTCCCGTAAAAGAAATATTTCTCTGAGTAGAAGAGAGAAACCCTGCAGAGACGTACAGAATCTCGATTCGGTTACGGCCCTGGTCCTCATCGAATGGTTAACCATATCCTGAAAAATCCTATACTTTAAAGAAAATTGAATAATTCTAACGCAGTACAGTTGTCTTAGGTTTAGAAGCTCAGTTTGAGAAAAAAGCAGTTCAGTAGAATACATTTGAGGCGTAAATAACAGAACCTTTAATATATATTTTTGAGCTATTTTTAATGTCAATAGAAAGGATTCACATGCTGACCCCAAGCACAATATGCCATAGTTTAGGATTGATTCAGCCAATGAAAAATACACCATCCTTGTCAATTTTAAAGTTAGAACCTGTCTGAGTTGAGAGAATTTGTAGACTAATTTTCTAATTTTTTTGCTAATGTAGTCAACATGTGCATCACATTTCAAGAATCTATCAAAGTACACACCCAAATACTTTATATTGTCACAGGACTTTTTTCTCAATTGACAATTACAGCCTACTGCGAGGCTACATTAAGAGTTATGTAAGGTAATGCAATCTTTGACTTACACTTCCGGTTTGACCGGAAATGCTACCAACTATGTTATTTTAAAAATAATGCCCTCAATATATTTTTATTTTTAAATTTCGCAAAAAAAATACGATGTGTGCGTGCTTAAGACCACAAACTTCAATAAAGCGATATTAAAAAGTAAATAAATTTAAAAAAAAATGAAGTGCCTCACCTTTATAAGCACACAACTGAAGTGAAACTTCTGAAGGAGATATTAGGAATTGAGTTTTTATTTTTTTATGCCTTTTTTCCTAACTTTTGCCCCCGGTTAATTATTTTTTCTGCTTTTTTTTCAACTTATTTTTTCATAAAGCATTTTTTTTCTTTTCATTTTTGCCATCCCCGACCTCGCAGCTAAATCCTTCGCATTTTTTTCGCCGAAAACCGCGTTTCTCTAACTTTTTGATCGCTTGTCAGTTTTTCGGTCCCAGGCTCTGTTGCAGAGATATCGGCGATAACGGGTTTTTCCTCAAAATCTCCCCTTAAATTAAAGCCCCGGTCCACCGGGTCCAGTTTTCGTCCAGGATCCTCATTTTACCCCGGCTACATGTTCTGAAGATTTCAGCCCCCTAGCTATACTGGAACATGCTGCATTAAGGTGTTTCACTTTGATTTCCGTTTCATTTTTTCGGACTTACTAATCTCCCTAAAGAATTTTCACTACAAAAAAAAATTCTTGGAGGCGTCGGGATTCGATCCCGATATCTCTCGCATGCTTCACGAGCTATCTGAGCTAAACTGCCGGCGCCGAGGGAAATACGTGCGTCTTGTCCAGTTTTTGTCGTAGATTTTCGTCAAGTAATTTTATATAAAAATAAATATTTTTTTGGAAAAAAAAATAAGTACAGACAGAAGTAGGCAATTTGATTACTTTTATAAACCTTGGGCGTAGCGCGCCGAAGCGAATTTACGACCAATAATTGAAAATGTAAAATAAAAGTCAAACAAAAACCGCTCCAAGTTTATGTGATTCCCCGAGCTCGTGACTTTTAATAATACATTAAAATCTCCTTAATATTAATTTTTTAATTTTTTATTGTTTCCCATATTTTCGTTAAGCTTTTGAATTTCTGATATTCCATGAAAAATTTCCGGCAAACAATGCTTTATGATAGTGTGCACTTCAATTTTTTTGGGGCCTTTACTCCAAAATTTAAGCATATTTTTATCGTTAAAATCATGTAAATTTCATGGTTCTGAATGACTATTTAAAATTTCTATCAATTTTCCTAATTTTCGGAAATATTGGGAAAAATCATCTCCTACTTGGAAGTATTTTTCGACTCGCTTGTTGCCCTATAACATGCTGGGAAAATATTTCAGGACACTCCGAATAGTACGCTATGAATGGAAGGGAAACAGGATGCATTCATGGGGTGTATGCCACTGCAATTAGCTAATTTTAATCGTCGATTTCGTCCAGATAAAATAATACTTCATAGTTTTACGGCCAAGAAGTGTTTGTTAAGATATTACTCCTCACCCTCACTATATTTTATTTGTTTTTAATGAGATGAGTAACTGATTTTTCAATAAAAATTTCTAAAATTCTAATTATGAGATGTATTTATTGTTAATAACTTGGTGTTACATTAAAAACTTTTTATATCAGTTCTTAAAATATGTACGGAAGAATACTTTATCTAAATTTTTAATCGAAAAATTTCTTCAAAAATTACAAAACTCTGACAATTTAAATGAAAACTTGCAACAGGAGCAAAATACACAACTTGGCAAAGATGCATTCAATAACAAAAGATGCCAAGTTTTCTTGAGCTATTCTTCAGGCTTTTCTGCGAAAAATAAATAACTAAATATAAATATTTGCATGCATAAATAAATAAAATATATAAATTTAGCCCAATAAACCAGTACTGAACAAGTTTGAAATGGGGCTAATTTATTTGTTGCAGAAGCAAATATGTAATTATTATGTTTATACTGACCGCAAATACCTTCCTTCTCACTTGTAAATTTTCTACTATTACAACACGATGCCGCAAATATATAAACAAACGACCGCTAAATTATTTCCTAAACAGTTGTTAATGATCTAATTAAACGTTCAGAATTCCAATTAAACGCAATAATATTCCACAGTGTCGTTTGTTGTATATCCGAGCGAATCGGATTTCGCCTTTCGTTCACATTTTTATGAGATAATTATTTGCATCAAGGCAAAATCTAAACCGCTGATTAATATGATAAAACCAATGTATTGCATTGCACTGGGTTGTTAACTCGATTGTGAATAATACAACAAACTTAAGCTGCCTTAAGAGATTTAATTTTCCCGAGCATCTAGGTCTTGTGAAGGTATTAATAATCATGTTATTAGCAACAATATCGAAAATATCGTACAGAACGCAAATATTTGTGGCCCTGGCCACTGGGCCAAAATTAGTTTCTGGTTGTAGGTGGAAGATAATGATCGTCTGAATTGGAAGACGTTGTGCAAATTTATTATTTTAATGATTTGTTAAGTATATTTTGTATACCTACTTAAGGTGAGAAAACAGACAAATATTTGGAAACGAAATAAACTCAGAGTAGCCACCCGGAACATCATGCCCTGGACTGCAAGGGATTAAGAGATCATAGAAAAGACAATAACATAAAAATATGCGCTATCAGCGAAACGAAGAAGAAAGGAAAATGGGAAATTGACAAATATATCTTGATATACAGTGGAGTACCACGAGAACAGAGAGTAAGTACGCTCAGGAGTGGGGATACTGATAGACCGAAAGTACAAACAATAAATAGAGAGTGAAGCCTACGTGAACGACAGAATACTACAGGTAACAATAAGTAGTAACCATGGGAAAATGCACTTCATAAGCATTTATGCACCAGACATAAGTAAAGAGAGAGAGGAAAGAGAAAGATTTTATGAACAATTGCAAGCAGTAGTGGACAAGACAAAATAAGAACACGAGATAAAATCGTTATTATGGGGGACTTAAATGCAAGAATAGGAAATGAACTACTGGATGGCATAATGCAGATATTAAACGAAGAGACCACAAACGAAAATGGAGATCTTCTGAAAATAATCTGGGCAAACAACAACATGAGAATTAACACTTTCTTCGAGCATGACATGAAGTACAAATACACATGGCAACATACAAGAGGACAACAGTCGGTATTAGACTATATTATCAGAGACAGAGAGGTCGTATCTCAAACAATATTGGACGTAAGAACTCTAAATGGCGCCAACACTGGAAGTGATCATAAGATGGTACTTTGCAAAATGAGATTGCACATACCCAAATCCACAAAACATAAATCGCAAACAATTAGCAAATTTAATGTCGAATCATCTGTATGAAGATCGATTAAATCAGAAAATATTGCAAAGACCAGTGAATACTGAAGATAGCATAAACCACCAATGGAAAACAATAAAAAATAACATACTAGATGCTGCCATGGAAGCAATAGGAAAGCGACAGGTAAATGTCAATACAATCAACAGAACGCCATGGTTTATGCCGGAAGTGAAAGAACTAGCTAAATGAAAGAAAAATGCATACATCAAATATACGCGAAATCAAACACCTGAAAACTGGAACAACTATCGAAGGAAAGCTCACAAAAGGAATGGAAAGAGACTTGTATGGAAGCCAGAGAAGAATATGGGGAATGCTAAGAAGAAATGAGCTAGAAGTCAAAGATACTATACGAACCAATAAAATCACGACAGAACAGTGCGAAACGCACTTTAGGAATCTATGCAAGGAAGTGGAAGACAAGGAACAGATACAAATCGAATATGAAGAAGGCAGCGACATAGAATTAACAAATGACACGATAAAAAACACCTTAAAATCCTTTAAAAATAGAAAAAGTCCCGGGCCAGACGAGATCACTAACGAGATGCTTAAATACGGAGTGAAAAAATTACAAAATGAAATATTAACCTTATTTAAAAATATCATAGAAGAAAGGAAAATACCAAATGAATGGAAGAATAGTATAACAATACCCATTTTTAAAGAGGACAGAAAACGTTTCTAGAAAACTATCGTGGAATAACCCTACTTGATAGCGTTCTTAAAGCGTTCACAAAGACTATTCTGGGGGAAATCACCAAAACCATAAGGATAAGAGACGAACAACAAGGCTTATGAAAAAACAGATCCACTATTGATGCAATATTCATTGTCAAACAAATATCCAAAAAAACCCTAGAATTCAAAAAACCTGCGTACATGTGCTTCGTCGATATGACCAAAGCTTTTGACAGAGTGCGCTTAAAAGATGTCCTGGAAATAACGAGAACAAAATGGCTAAACCATAGGCTACTTAATATAAAATACGATATTAACACCCTATGCAGAACAAAAATCAGAGTAGAACATATCACAACGGAAGATATACATGTAAACACATGAATTAGACAGGAAGATCCACTCAGCCCCTTCATATTTAATTTGATAATGGATGAAATAATAGAAAATCTCCCCAGAGTAGCTGGATACAAATTGGAAAATACTTTCTTCCATGCTGTATGCTATGCTGACGACGCGGTTCTTATTGCAGATTCAGAAGATAATCTTCAAAGGTTACTCCATTCTTTTAACACCAAAGCAAAAGAACTAAATATGCTCATCAACACCGAGAATACTAAATGCTTAGTAACATCAAACGAACCGATAACATGCAAGTTGGAAATCGACTCCAAAATCGTCGAAAACAGGTAAACCATTTCAAATGTTTGGGAGCAGATATAACTAGTCATGGAAATCTACTTCTCGAACTAAGAGAGCAAACAATGAACAATGAAAGCGGCTCGAATGTCGGGATGTTTGAGAGAGATTGTTTGGAAGAACAAATACCTCAATACGGAAAGCAAAGTCAAGATATGTAAAACAGCAGTAAAACCTATCATAACATACGCAGCAGAAACAAGACCAGATACAGACAGAACTCTACAAATGATGAGAACAGTTGAAATGAAAAGTCTGAGAAGTATACAAGGCAAAACACTATACGAAAGAGTACGAAATGAAGACATCACACTACAATGCGGGATACAGGACATATGAAGGTGGGTGAGACAGAGACGAAGATTCTGGAACAAACATATAAAAAGAATGGAGGACAGCAGACTCGTCAAAAACGCAAAAATTAATAATCCAATAGGAAACAGTTCACAGGGAAGACCACCAAAACGTTGGAGAGAACGCTGGACTTCATCTTCCGGGGAGGACGTGTTGGCAATGAACAGGCAGTAGCCTACTAATATGTATCCATATTAGAAAGTAGAAAAGACGGCACCTAGTAAAGCTTCATGTTTCTATATTTTATTTTACTTTGACTTTATTGTTCCACATTGCACAGGAACAGAAGATTATACATCTTCTTCTAATTCGAGAGGATTTTTTCGAGTTTCGCCAGTTGTTAGTAAGTGCGCCGGACTTGGAAATTGGAGAAATTGTTTTTGGCGATCCGACTTTGGGTCGTTCTAACGCTGAAACAGTCACCCAGACGACTCGACTGTTCGATAGAGAAGTTTTGGGGAAAAAATGTTGCGAAAATGGAATTTTGAGGGAAAATGTAAAAAACGTCCATTCGTAGACCAAAAAAATTTGTTTATAGAGACGCTGATTATTTGACGAGAATCTATAGTAGAAAGAAAAAAGGAAAGTAAAGTAAGTATATGTTAAATGGCTTGGATTGGATAAACCGCACAATTCGTAGATTCTTAATGATTTTTCCACTATAAAAGATTATAAATTTTATTTTATCTGCTGCATTTTGCAGCAAAAGATTCTATATTTTGTGGTAAGAATTATTAAGTATTAACCTCTGTGGTTAATTAATTATAAATTCATTTATTTGATTTGTTGTCAATAAGTTTAGTATAGACTTCCAGTTGCAGCATTTATTCATATTAATTAGTTATACATACGATTAATAATACTTAATATGTATTAGCTTTTATAACACTGTTGTGGCCGTAAGTGGTTATTCTGATCATCCTTTTTCTTTTGTTCTCCTCCAGCACTTTGTGACTGTGCTATCTTTATTTTAGTGGATAATCCGTTGGCTCGCTTAGGTTTATCAAACAACTAAAATAGGAATAATTGTGATTTTAGTTTAACTTTCATCATCATCATCATCCTCTGTAGCATTACAACCCAGGGTGGGTTTTGGCTTGTCTCCATCTATCACGGTCTTCTGCGGTGTCCTGCCATCTATTTAGTTCGACTCCCAGAGTTGAGAGGTCCTTCCTTACGTTGTCCCCCATCTCAATTTGAGCCTTCCCAGCGGCCTCTTTCCTTGAGGTGCTTCTTCCCATACCGATTTAATGAGTCTTGTGTTCTGACTCCTTTGGACGTGGCCCGCCCACCTCAGCCTATTTGCCTTTATTTCTTGTATTATATCTGGGCTGGCATACAGCTGGGTTAGTTTAGCGTTAGTTCGTATTCTGTATCGGCCTGATTTTTCGAAGTATCTTCCGCTCAAAACGTCTTATTATTTGGGTATCAATTACGGTCATGGTCATGGTCCATGTTTCGCTCGCATATGTCACTACCGGCCTGACAATGGTCTTATACAAGATGATCTTTGAAGCTCTAGAGAGTTGTTTGGATTTGAGGAGTGGTTGTAAGGCGAAGTAACATTTATTTCCTTAGGTGATGCGATGCTTGATTTCTTCATGTATGTTATTATCCGCTGTTATTATTGCCCCAGAAGGTTTGTACATGCTCGAAATAAAATTCGTCTATTGTCACGTTTTGACGCAGACGATCACGTGTAGGATTTCTAGAGACGTGCATGTATTTCGTATTCGCTTCATTCACACGAAGCCCGACTTTATTGGCTTCTTTTTCTATACGCACGAAATTTGCTTTCACGTTAATTGTACTACCCCCAACAATGTCAATATCATCAGCATATGCCAGTAGCAGACTTGGGCCCCGCGCCCGCGGTCCAAATACCTCGGCTCGTACAGCTGCTGTTCTTGCGGCCTTTTCTAGTGCAATGGTAAAGAGCACAGGAGAGAGCGCATCTCCCTGTTTTAGGTCTGTGTTTATAGCAAACACCTCGCTGTACTCTCCATCTACCTTAACGCAGCTTCGGGAACCCTCTATACACGCCCTGGTTAAACGCACTGGTTTACTGGGAATTCCTAGTTCTAACATTGTCTCCCAAAGTCGTACTCTGATGATGCTATCGTACGCCTCGCCTGTTCGAAACCCACAAACAAATTGTGAAGGTCTCTAGTAAACTCCCAGGACTTCTCTAAGAGTTGCCGTACGGTGAAAAGCTGGTCTATTGTTGATCTGCCAACTATGAAGCCCCACTGGTATTCGCCGATGATCTCTTCCGCATGGGGAGCTATACGCTGACGGACAATATTTGACAATATTTTGTATGCGTTATTCAGAAGCGCAATGCCTCGATAGTTCTTACATACCATTTTGTCACCCTTTTTATGCAGGTGGATGATTATTTCTTCATTCCACTCGTCCCAGATACGAACCATCAGGAGATGTATAGATTGCACCAATTGATCTCCTCCTTTTTTAAAGCTCTCTGCCGGAACACCGTCCCTACCAGTTGCCTTATTGTTCTTAAGCTTGTTTATGGCTTTGCGCGTTTCGTCCAAAGTGGGTGGATTTACAAAGGCCTCGGCTGTGTGAATGGGTTGGTTTACATGGTCATTCTGGCTTGGCTTGTTCAGAATATTGGCGAAAGAGGATTTCCAAGTACTGAGCACGTCATCTTTTGCCGCCGTGATCGACCCATCATCTCGTTTCAACATGGTTGTATTGATGCTTTCCTTAATATGTTTCCACATCCCCTCTATATTGCTGGTTTCAGGGATCCCTCGTGACAAGGCCGCTGTGGTTCTTTCCACAAACAGTCTCCCTGTATGTGTGTCTATTAGCTTTTCCGTGTTAACTGGACGTTCCTTCTTTGCTGCCATCCCTTTCCAAGCAGCGATTCGTATTCTTATTTTCGCTTTGACTAGCATATGATCAGACTCAGCTTCAGCTCTTCTATACGTTCTTATATCCAGTATATTACTACTATGCCTGCCATCTACTAGTATATGGTCTATTTGATTTCTATAGTAAATCTATCATTGGAAATCCAAGTCTGCCTGTGAACTTGCTATATGCTCGAACATCGTAGATTTTATTCGAAGGTTGTTAGATGGGGCCATGTCGATTACCCTGGAGCCGTTATCGTTCGATGCATCGTGCAGGCTGTGCTGCCCAATATGCGGTCGGGCTGTATTATCTTTTCCGATTTTTGCATTGTAGTCGCCAATGACGAGTAGCATGTCGCTGGTATTTCATTTATTACTCGTTCAAGGGAGTCATAGAAAGCATACTTCGTCTCATCACCAGTTTCTTCTGTTGGCGCATAGACGGAAATGAGGGTTGTGTTGTACCATTTGCTACGCACTCTAAGAATGCATACTCTTTCACTGACAGGTCTGAAATCGATTATTTCTGCCATGATTTCTTCTCTGACGGCGAAGCCAGTACCGTATTCGTGACTATTCTTAGTACCACTATAAAATATGACAAAGCCTCCCACATTGATGTTACCTGAGCCAGTCCATCTGATTTCTTGGAGAGCCACAATATCCATCCTATATTTTTCCAAGGCCTGGACTATCATTACCGAGGCGCACGGCCTGTAGAAACTCAGCACCTTCCATGTCCCGATATTCATGTCCTTAAAAATTTGCTTAGTTCGTGTCCGTTGATCCGTCCGATTCCGAGGCAGGTTGCTTGGTTTCATAACAACATTTCTTTTTCCGGGGCGAGGTTGTTAGCATCGCTCCCAACCCTCCTTCTTTGTCCGGGCTTGAGACCGGCACCAGCATTCACTGGGCTACTCAGTTCACCTAGAGAGGTGCTACAGGCGGAGTTAGTTTAGTTTAACTTTGCTTAGTTATATTACAATAATTATGTTTTCTTGCAGTTCTATATCTAGAAACTGAGTTAGTAATCTACCTTTGATCCTCATTAGATCGGTCAAATTCATACACTACTTTCGGTTTGAATATTTCACTTCTAATCTCAGGCTGATATGGCTTTAACTTGTTGGGGTTATTGATTTGCTCTGAGATACTGCTGCTGCTTTATTATTTACCTATTAATTCGAGAATAATTGTTAGTTATTAAATTTCTTTTACTCTTCAATAGTAAAAACTAGTCCCTGTTGCTTATTTTCTTCAAAAATTTGTTGATTTCTGCATGGAATGCTTGTTGTTTGTTCTTCTCATAGTGCTCTAGGGATTTAGGGCCTATCCCTCACATATTTCCCCGTGGTTTTCTCTTATTTTTCTGTAATTTTCATTCAATCGTCAATGTTTGTTTTCCTTTATTATGTTTTAGTGAATTTTGAGGTTATTTTGTAGTTTCACCTTCTTACCGACAGTTGTGGACTTTGATATTTGGAATTTCTACTTTATATTTATCTTTTCAAGTGGCATGATATAAATTTTGTAATATTCGATTGGTTATTAGTAATGGGCTCTTTTCACTTATCTGTTGCTGTCGATTGGGATTTTTACAGATTTATTATTTTGTTTAAGAATATTTCCTATTATTTATTGAAAATTTTTTTTTGATCATTAGTTGTTGCTCCCGCAGTCGTTTTACGACGCTTGGTTCTCATTTCTTATCTTAGAAGTATTATTCTCTTTTTTATTCCGTGGAAGTTGCAAAGACAAAATGATTGAAACTTCCGTTCTTCTAGACATACCTACTGGGGAGAGAGGAAGCGTTTTGCCGTAGTGCAGTCCTAAGTGACTCAATTTTGTATTGCCTTTAATACTACCGTTCTAGGGGATCTGGGATTGAGTCCCTTATTAGTGCTTTACACAACCGATTTATCGGGATATTCGTACTGCACGAGGTAAGATTTTTTTTCTGGAATTATTATTTTTTTACTGCCTGCCAGCACATGGTCGCTAAAGGTTATTTTTTATTATTTCTAGAGGCTTTCCAAGCTCATCTTATAAAACCGAGGCAGTTGATCTTCCAGGCCACCCCCATAACTCAGAGAGATAAATATTGCTAAAGAATTTTTTTGTCTAATTTAATTATTTAATTGCTTTTATCTGTGTTAATTTTTTTTACAGCGACCAGCAGTTGTATTGTATTTCATATTTCATAGGATATTTTAACGTTTTCCTTTTATCATATCTGAACTTTTTTTTTAATGTAACTTTAGTTTTGATCATATGGAAAAGTTTATATTATTTAGGGATGGTTCATATCTATTTCTTTTTATATTCAGGATATTTGCACCTTTTGTATTTCTTTAATTTGCTGATGGTAACTGAAAATCCATTGATAATTTTTGGGGTGATTTGTTTTATAGAAAAATATATATGTGCAAGGGGGGCTATAATTTATTCATTGCAGTAAGTGGCTTAGTCTAGTTAGCATTGGGTTATTACAGGGTTTTACTACAGGGGCCAGAAGCCATTGCAAGGTTTCACGACCGGGTTTTCACGACCGGGTTTCACTACCGGGTCCCACTACAAAGTTTCACCTTTGGCTCACTTTCACTTTTTAGGGCAGAGGACTCTTACTCCCGAGCAGGCGACTTTCACGTTTACTGCTGAGCTTGCAGCCTTTTCAGTAGCAGACCTTTCAATCTAAAGTGGTATTGTTTCTATTATTTTTATAAACTTATCATTGTTGGTCGTAGCTTTTATTAATTTTATTAATTTTTTTTTTTGCTGATTGATTTAATATCGTTTTTATTATTAAAATATTAATTGAGCATTTTTGGCTAATTTCCGATAGCTTTTATTAATTTTATGAAGGCATAAGTACCGAGTTTACCAACAGAATTGGTCTCTGTACAATCCTCATATTGTACCCTGAATACTTAATAGTTTTTGTGATTCTTCCTTTTTTTTAAGTTTCATTTAAATTTCAATGTAAGATTGTTGTTATTAAAAAAAAATCAAGAAGCCAATAGATTGAACCGTAAATTAAAGTTATGTTTCTTGTTTAATAAAACATGTCTAACAACCCCGCATAACAGCAGCGGAGATTTTCCAGTTTAGCTGGCAGAACTGGTGGCGCTCACGAACCCCACACCTGGGGCCGGGTATTGCACACATTACTCTCTGGTGTTGGGTTCGCTCTAATTAAAATCCTTTTCTTTTTAAAATTAATTAGGAAATCGTGTTGCAAGGCATTTAAAGTCTTACGTGGAATACTCTATTTATTTTGTCAGTCTCTGTAATATATTAATTCGAATAATCCTCAACCCATCTGCGAAATTGTATTATGTCTGCCTATACTTAGTTTTGACGCACGTATTTTCATCGGCGGCGTAGCTCAGATGTTAGAGCACTCGCCTAGCATGCGAGAGATACCGGGATCGATGCCTGGCACCTCCAAAACCTCTTTGTTTCAAATGTATTTATTTTGTTTATATTAATCTCGCCTCGTTAAAGTTTTTATACACATTTAAAACATTTACTTTTTAATTTTTATAACTGAAATACATCTTAATTATTTGCTCCTTAAAAATTAGGTTTGTAATATACCTAGTTTGGGCTACCAATAAAAAGGAACAATTTATAAAAAACTGTGCAAAAGGTGTTAAATTATTAGGGTTTTTAATTAGCGCTTATACCTCGGCTAAAAAAAATATTTGCATATTAATCGATAATAATTATATTATATTTGCTCAGGGCGGCAATTTATAATAAATAAAATTTACAATTATTTTCTATGGAAAAATCCTGCATACCCCCCCTAAATTCGCTTCTACCTCCGCCCTTGCAAGGAGTACATCCGCAGGAAAAACGACATAACATGTTATGAACATCCTGATATTAGTGTAGTAAAATAGTATGATAATAAACGTGCTTTATAACAATAAAACCGGTATTACAACATGTAATTTCAATAATAGCCATAATATGGGACGTCGATAAGCATAGTTTCACTGAATCATGATGATGATATAAAGTTAATATTAATACTGATGCTGTTACTCACAACTCTTAAGAGTTGTGGGTTGATTATTATCATTTATACTGGCTTTAAAGGTCATTCCGAAAAAAATCGATTATTATTATCAGACTATTTTTAAACTGTTTAAAATTATGATCACGTAAATAACGCACGAAAATAGATTAAGCAATAAATTCCGGATATATTAGAATTTTTATGCTTGTTAGAAAAATTGTTATATGCCCGCGTGTGTTTGATCTTGAATATCGCTTGGACGAGGCGGCGGGAACAAGATTAATAATATTTTTAAAGTTGCGTTTGGTTTATTTCCATCTTATGAACTTACTTTACGAAAACTTTGCACCTCCAGTCTCAATAAAATTAAAATTTGGAAACATGCTCGCCGGACCTGTCGATTTTTGATTTTATGGGAAAATATTATGTTTCACTTTCTATTTATCTACGGCCCTAAAATTTTGCGTCAATATTTTCATTCATAAGCAAATTAGAGTTCGAATACCATTTTATTGCGTCGAGGTAATGGCGGTCATTTCCAGCATTAAACTGACCAGAAAATTAATTAAATACTTTTTAAGTATTTGCCTTTTTAAGAAAAAAAATACAAATAAGGAAACCTACATTTTCAAATTTTAGGGGTGGTACGGCTAAGTAATGTCTCACTTTTAAAGCTCTTCATCCCCCATTTTAAAGTCTGTAGCTCTGGTATTTAATTAATTATTGACTAAAATCTCTTTTCTCACAGATTTTGGCAAGCTGTCATATCAACGGAAATAACAGCAGCGACTTCAAACTTTAAGGTTATAATCAAGATAAAAACATCTTTAAAATGAGGTATTACTCGATAACTGTCACCCGGGTTTAAGTTGGACGGTTGGAAATACAATAGAAAATTATTCACTGAATCCGAGCGTTTTTTCAGATTTTCATTTTAAATACTGAAAATATGGGTTAAAAAAATTCGTTGGGTCGAGTAATTACTTGTTTCGATGGAACCTCCAAAACAGAGCATTACATTATTCAAAAAAAAAAATTCTTCCTGGCCAAAATCAACATATAAGGCCAGAAACCCATGATATCATTTATTAATAATGATAAATCTTCTTCTTCTTCATGTGCCGCGCCGTCTCCTCTGAGAAGGTTGGCAACCGTCACAGCAATTCGAACCTTCGATGCCGCTGTTCTAAATAAATCCACAGAACTGCAGTTGAACCACATTCTTAGGTTGTTCAACCAGGAACTGCGTCTTCTTCCTATGCTTCTCCGCCCCTGAATCTTTCCCTGTATGATAACCTGCAGCAGTCCATATCGCTCACCCCTCATGACGTGACCTAAGTATTGAAGTTTTCTAATTTTGATAGTGTTTACGACTTCTTTCTGTTTTCTCATTCTTCTCAGCACTACGTCGTTTGTAATTCTATCCACCCAGCTTATCCTCAACATTCTTCTGTATGCCCATAACTCAAAAGCCTCCAATCTATCAGTAATATTTTTCTTTAGCGTCCATGCCTCCATCCCATATAACAGAACCGAGAACACGTAACACCTCAAAAGTCTGGTCTTCAAGCCAATAGTCAGATCTCTACTGCACAAAACATTTTTCATCTTGCTGAATGCGCTTCTTGCTTGTCCGATCCTTGGTTTTATTTCTTCCGTGTAATCATTGTCTTCGTTAATTATTGCTCCCAAGTATTTGTATTTTCTTACTTTTTTATTTGTTCTCCATGGATTATTAGGCTTTCTTGGCGCTGTTGTGATTTTGTGATCACCATAAATTGAGTCTTTTTGGTATTTAGAGTTAGACCTCTCTCCTCACTAAGTTCCACAACACGATCTGGCAGATGTTGCAAATCCTCAATACATTCCGCTACAAGTACCGTGTCATCAGTGAATCTTAAATTATTAATTGGTCTACCGTTTACTTTTATGCCTATGCCATTCCCTATCTTCATTGCTGCTTTCTGGTTGTAATAAAGTTCGGTAATAATTCTGATGTCCAGCGGTCGTATCTGATTTTATCAAAAGCCTTGTTGTAACCTAAAAAGCATACATATAGCGTCTGGTTGACATCCATGTATCTTCAGCACGTTTATGGCGAATAAGGCTTCTCTTGTTCCAAGAGCATTTCTGAAGCCGAACTGTGTTTCACCAATGTCTTGTTCTAGTTTTCGATAAATTCTATTGTGTATAATTTTCAAGAATATTTTGAGGGTGTGCCTCATTAAGCTGATTGTTCGATGGTCGTAGCATTCATTAGTTTTTTTTAGGTAATGCGATAAACGTAGACTTTAACCATTCTTTAGGTATAACTCCTGTATTATAAATGGAGTTATACAAATCCACCAACACTTCAATTTGAACCTCATTGATGAGTTTGATTATTTCCACTGGTATCCCATCAGGTCCAGGCGTTTTATTGGTTTTTGTTAGTTTAGTTGCATGTAAAACTTCTTCTTTGGTAATATCTGGACCGCTGTCCTTGGTCGCATCGTTTGTTAGGGGTTTTTGTCTTTGGTCTTCAAAAAGTTCCTGGATGTACTCATTCCATCTTTCAAGTTTTTCTTTGGTGCCTAATATGATTTTTCCGTTTTTACCTAGTAACAGCCTTCCTCTGTTTGTGCCAGTTAACTCCTTTACTTTCTTGTGTAAGTTAAAAGTATCATTCTTTAGTATTTAGTATTAATTGTTCTATCTCATTACATTTCTCCTCATTCCATTTTTCTTTGGCCTCTCGTATTTTTCTTCTTATTTCTCTGTGAGTATTATTGTATGCTTGATTGTCTATGTTCTTATTATGTTCTTCGTTTTTCCATCAGATGCAATATCTCATCCGTCATCCATTGTTTCTTCTTGTTGTTCTGACCATCCCCTAGTGTGTTTTTACTTGTATTTACAAAGGTGTTCTTTATTATTTCCCATTTTTTTTTCAATATCTTCAGTGGCTTTTATTTTCTTAAGCTTGTCATTAATTTTCTCGTTAATTCTCTCGCTGATTGCTGGATTTTTTAGCTTCCTTGTTATTTTTAGTTAGTAGTTTTTTTAGTTTGACATGGAATCTAGCTACCACAGCGTTGCAATCCGACCCTATGTCGGCGCCTGGATATGTTTTGGTTGACTTGATTGAATTGCGGTATCGCTTATTCATCAGGAGGAAATCTATTTGGTTTCTGACTACATTATTTGGATTATCCGCTGGTGATTTCCGCGTATACAATCTTCTGGGTGGGAGTTTAAAATATGTATTCGTAATTATGAAGTCTTTGTCTTGACAAAACTGGGCCAGTCTGTCTCCTCTACCATTCCGTGTTCCCAATCCAAAATTTCCCACGAAGTCTCCTCCTAATGTTAAATATATAAAATCGAAATTCAAGAATGGTTTGTCTAAATATTAGCAAACAAATATTACGTACATGTTTAGTAAAGTTCAAGTTACCGGTAAGTTAATCTCATATGCAAAATAAATATTACTAAATATTATCAATAAGGTCACACGTGGAATAATGAAAGTAATGTTAATATCAATCTAATTAGAAACAAAAAAGTAAACATTGTAAGAGGAGCATTGAGAAACAAAGAACATGAAAATTATTAATTTAAAATTCTATTATTTCCTCTTGATTTATTAAATAATGAGCTCTTCGAACTAGGCAAAATAACTAATTAAAAACCCTAAACACGGGTGAGGAAAAGATTCATAACCATCTTTAATGTAAAAATTAAAAGTTTTTTGGAAAAACTTTATCGTTTTCCATTTGTAGTTTTGGTATAAATTATTTAAAAGAAAAAGTTTCAAAAGTCTTTAGAAAATTCGGATCCTTCCACATTCGTACTTATATCATTTCGTCGACTGTAATGTTTAATGTTTTAAAATATTTCCATATAAAAACGAGAGAACACTCTTCATTGTTACATTCAAGTCTTCATAAATCTCGAACCACAAATGACCCAGAAATCTTGACTTTGCCATACCTTATGGTACAATCTTCACCGTGTGAAATACCAGCTTTCTGGTCATTATCTTATAAAGTAACACAATGCACGTATTAATTTTTTACGATGCACCTATTAGTGTATGTAAATGAACTATTACGTTCAGATTAATAAATTTTCAAAATTATCGTCTTTTGCATCTTTGGCTGGATCAGTGTTAATCAGGAAAAGGTGTGTCATTTTAATAATTTTTATAATTATTACCAAGATTGCTTTTAATATCAAAAAATTTTGCAAATCTAGCTAATTATATGTCATGCCAATTGAATAGGAAATATTAGCCCTACATATCTTAGCATCTCTTTTTTCGCATCAGATAAGTAACAGTTTCAAATCAAATTAAAAAAACTGGTTTAAATCTCCTTTCTCCAATAAAATCAATAGTTGTTTCTGTAAGTAAATGGAAACGTTAACCTACATTAAATTACTCGGTATCAGACGGCTAGGCATCTAATATTAGATAGTGACCTTCTGTACGTTTGTTTTGATCCTTTCAATTTCAGAAAACTAAGCATCGCAAAAATCGAGGATAATTTTCAATTATTCAATTACCTAAATATGAATTAAGGCTTCTAGGTGACGTTGTTACATAAATACGTTATAACAACCCCAATAACAGGCCTGATGATTGAATTGAAAACTCACTAATTTGTGAAATGATACCATAAGCTGAACTGATTCACCAAACTGATGTGGAATAATTTTTGGGTTACGGAGGCACAGTAATTTCATCTCCCCCATCTCTCAGAGGTGGTATGTATCTTCAGTTGCTCCTAGTCGATCTGGATTTTCCGATTTCCAGATTTAACAAGGATATTGCAAACAAAAAAATCAGAACTGCAGGCTCTCGGATACTCTATGATAGCAAAGTATTATTGTTCATTAGAAATGAAATTACTCTATGAATCCTGAAAATTTGATATGATTATAGCAGATTTCAAATTTCTTATAGTCACTAATATTCGCATTAAAAAAATTACATATTTTGAGAACTATTCTTTTCACAGGCCCTCAAATAATCGGGATTCCAAAATTAGCCAACTATAAAAGCAAACTGTTCCACCTTTTATTAGAAAATAAATGGCGGATATAACTTTCCAATCCAGCAGGTTCGAATCTTTAGATATGTCTTTAAAAAACGCTATTTTGCCTGAAAATTATGAAAATCGACTACGTTCATTCAAAAACTGAAAGCATAATTTCCGAACTATTTATCGAAATTGATTTGCTTACCAAAGTCGTTCTAATATGTATTTCAGATTTATAGTTTTTTTGTGCCAAAATATAAGCATGTGGCAAATTTATCGGTCATAATTCATTTTTATTACTCTTTAAAAAAATTATAAACATTAAATTATGATGTATATTAGGTTTAAATGGCAATATTACGCCCGCAAAGATCAAAGATATATATTGAAAAAAATATATTGTCATAAATTGACATTATTTCTCTCTTCAAAATAACTTTTGAAGAAAATTTTACCTCCAAGAGAGCAACAATATTAGGAAATGTTCCATTGAAAGGAAAACCTTTTAACCCAATTTGAAGCGCTACAAATACCACTGATGAACACAGCAATTTGTTATAACCCAAACTACATGTTCAGAGAGATGAAGACAGAAGTTTTGTGAATTCAATTTTGATATAAATTTTTATGAAGAGTTTGGTCTTCGAGAGAATTGTGCAAGTGTAATTTGTATTATTTTAATTAATGATCAGTAACAGTTTTTTCGTTAAAATTGTATGAGCACGTAGCTATACCTACGTCACTGGTTATTTTGAAAAAAAAAACGGTTCCAGTCAAAATGTACCACAATAAATTTTAGTCACTGTTTTCGAAATTTTTGGATAAAACCGAAAAACTTTATATCGGCTACATGTTTATATAAAATTTTTTATTTAAAAGTGGTATAGGAATCACTCATAACTTTAAGGACCACCCTGTATATAAGTAATTGATAAATGTTTATTTATTTAATAGGCTATACATGATTAAAGCCCTGAATAAGTAAGCTCAATAAATAGGCGTAAAAACGAACTGTAGCAGGACAGAATCAAAAAATCGAACTAAAGATTGCAGGGAAGAAAGACACAAATAATAAGCTTTAAATGTACACAAGTCACAGAGTACATATAAATAAGTAAGACAAATTGCTAAATGAAATAACTGGGAAAACTTCAATCGGTTTCAGGCTGCCAATAAGTAAGCCAACAAGTGGCATAAATCAATAATTATTATTGTGCAATACTTGTACTTAAATATGTCAACGATTTTTCACATGAAATCGAAAGGAATAAACAATATATATATTTTTAATGGAAGCATATTCGATAAACTATGTCACGAGCCAGTGAAATCAAGCTGCGAGGAACCAGAATTATGTAAGGTGCGGTTTGAACTCGAGCGTTACCGGATAACAATGACTCGTTTGCTTTCCGGACTATTAAAGAACAAATTAACTTGTATTTATTTATCGCTGCTTGTATTTTGAAGCACGTCATTATAGTCGATCTTGGATTTATTAATCTGTACGACTTTTCTTCAAAATTACGAGTGTTGCTCTAAATTTCAGTATAACCCAAACTAACCCATAGCGCTCAAGCTCTTTAAAGTTTTTTTTTGCATTTTTCAGCTGCGTCCAATTTTACGTTTCCTATTGCTTCATGTGCCTGTATTTAATTACTTTAAATCAGTTCATAAAAACAGCAATATCCCCCGAGATTTAATTGTCCTAATTTCCAAACGACAACAGGTTATTAATGGCAATCGGGTTGCAGGCTCTTAGCACATAAATATTGTCGTTCGAAAACATCATTTTAAACAGTGTAACATTTATATTTTGGCATATCCACTGAAATGATATTTTTCAGTAATTCGAATTTGGCAAATAAGCTTTTTGCTTTGATAGTACTGGTGAAAGTTCATACTTGTAAACACAACACGTTGTTAGTTTTCGAGGGGGTTTGGCGTAAATGTTATTTATATTTCTCTTACGAGGGAACCTTCATAATTTTTTACTCTAACTATGAAATAAAAAATGTCTGATATTCTCATAACATTTATTTCCGTAAAATTGGCCCCTCCATTTTGGATAAAAATTGTTGTGCTGACTTATGCTAGATATGCTACGTTGTGCCGCCATTTATTTTAAAAAATTTTGAAAATTCTCGTCGGAGACATAGCAATAAAAAGGCCCTATGCGCTGTTTGTGCTGACTTTTCCAAAACGTCGAATATTCTCGAAGAAATGACATCACATTTGATCCGAAAAAAAACCTCCAAAGCTTCCGTTTTGAGGTTTAGTTGGCGTAGAAGCGCTAACTTACACTTCTATTTACCCAGAGGAAACGTGAAAATAAGGATCTTTAAGCAGCATACGCGGGTCTTGGTGCAACGTTGCCAAACGTTGCATATTTTCTGACTGTCCAAAGGGATAATTTAAGACAACGAAGAGAGTCCGAAGCTAATCCGAAATGCGCGCCATATTTTATGCATTGCAAACTGACAGACACTAACCCAAACTAACTTAATTAATGTAAAAAATCTGTTGAGTAAAATATTTCACTTCTTTGGTAAATGTGGGTTATTGACGAATACATACATGCAAGCGAATAGTGTATTCAATCAATACCTCCTACAAGTAATTGATTCAATTCGTAAGTCACTTTGCATTTGCATTTATCACCTGACTAGAAAGAAAGAAAGAAAGATACAGACACATTTTTTACCAATGCATTTTGCTACCGTCCTAGAAGATGAAACGAAACTGCAGCAAACATCTTAAGAATAAATATGGTAACAGTGTGTCTTCTAGAAAATTGGCGTTTCGGCTATTGTGACAAATGACAGTAACGAGTCAGGGCACAACTCAGCAGAAATGACGCCCGATGTATTATTATTATTATTATTATAGTTTTTAATGAGATAGGATATTTTTTTTTAAAATAATTTTTTTGCAAATAAACAGAAAAAAAGGGAAATGCAGCACAAACTAAGCACCTCACCTCAACAAAAAAAAATACTGCTAGGCAAGCTTTTTCTCAGAAAAATTTGTTAGTAGAACTCCGGGAATTTTCAACAGTTTTGAAAATAAATTGCGGCACAACGCAGCACAATCAATGGAATTAACATCTTCTTAAAACATAAAACGAAACTACAGCAAACATCTTAGAAATATATTTGGCAACAGTGTGTCTTCTAGAAAATTGGCGTTTCGGCTATTGTGACAAATAGCAGTAACGAGTCAGGGCACAACTCAGCACAAATGACGTTCGATTCATTATTGCCACAGTTTTTAATGAAATAGGATATTTAGAAAAAAAATACACTTTTTTGCAAATAAACCAAAAAAAAATGAGAAAGGCAGCACAAATTGAGCACAACTCACCTCAACAAAAAAAAATTGAAAAAGACACCAGCGTGGTCAGCCTTTTTTTCAGAAAAATTATTTACTCGATCTCCGGGATTTTTCAACATTTTTAAAAATAAATTGCGACACAACGCGGCACGAGTGGGCACATCAAAACTTTTCGAAAAATCCAAAATA
Source organism: Pissodes strobi (assembly GCA_016904865.1). Taxonomy (NCBI): domain Eukaryota; kingdom Metazoa; phylum Arthropoda; class Insecta; order Coleoptera; family Curculionidae; genus Pissodes; species Pissodes strobi. Next base: position 62,117 of record MU183971.1, read on the forward strand.
GCAGGGCTAACTTTAGGGGCATGTAAAACCCCTTTCATTTTAGCACGCCACTTCCTGTACTGAAATATCCATTCCGCAACAAAAATTTCATTACAATCCAGTGTAAACTAATGCAAACTAATGCAAACTAACTTAAATTAATGTAAAAAAAAAACTTGTAAGGAAAATATTTCAGTTATTTGATTAGTTTGTGTTACTTTATGTTATTTATTTATTTATTTATTTATTAGTATTATTACACAGTGAGTGCTTATACAAGTAAAAAAAAATATACGTATAAAGTTACAAAAAAAAACATATACTTGTTAGCAATGAATTACAATCACAGTACCTATTCTTTCTTTTTTAAACTACAAATTCTAATATAAAATGTCTTACAACTAAGATAAAATTTTATACAAGTTTGGACATTCATTCAGACAAAAAATATTAAAATACATTTTGAAACACATCACAAGAATTAAAATTGAAGTTAAGGTATTCCTGCAAAGAATAGAAAGAATTTATAAAAAGAAATTTTGAAAGAATATTGATGAATTTCTTTTCTTCTAAGTTTCTTATGTGCTCTGGTAGTTTATTAAATAATTTAATTCCATAATAGTCACTACCCCTTCTGGATCTATTAACTCTATGAAAAGATGGTATCAAGTTATTGCTATTTCTAGTAATGTTAGTTCTTTCACCATGTGTGGAAAAGAGATGCAGGTTTCTCTTGACACATGTTAGACAGGATAGGATATATTGACAAGAAAAAGTGAGTATCTTAAGTTCACCAACCTACAGCAGTCCTGATAGTTCACTCCAGCGATCACCCTTACACATTTGCGCTGCAATGCAAATATCTCAGATGCCCCCGCGGAATGACCCCAATTCAAGATGGCATAAGACATGTTAGAACCAAAATAGCCATGGTAAGCCGTCATGAGTGTTTGTCTTGAAACGGTCCTGGACAAATTTCTAATAAGAAAAGTTATACCAGACAATTTGCTAGATAGCTGGCTAACATGCTCATCCCACAACAGCCCAGAGTCCAAGAAAACACCCAAGAATTTAACCCTATCTTCACTCGGCAGGGCTGGAATAGAAGATCTTAGTGAGAAATTCAAGGACTGAGTCTTGGTGTCATTCAGGCTGAGTCTATTCGCCAGAAACCAGGATTATATTTTCTGTTGCTTGTCCAGAATCAGGTTGTGAATGGGAGTGGAAGGATGATAGTGCTCCAGGCAAGTAGTGTCGTCAGCGAACAGGATGATATTTGAATTCTGAGAGAAATTTGGCAAATCATTTATGTAGACCAGAAACAAAAATGGGCCCAGAATGGCACCCTGGGGTACACCATGCCAAATGAGCTGCTTATTTGACAAGTTGTTCTGGAATTTTACATACTGATTAGGATTCAATGAGGTCAGTACTCTTGGGATGAAAATTATAGTAAGAAACACAATCAAACGCCTTTGTTAGATCTAAGAAGGTGGCACAGGTGTCCAGTTTACTTTCCAGTCCATTTGCCACAAACTCTGTAAAGCTATTTATAACCAGGGAAGTAGATTTGTTGTTTCTAAACCCAAATTGGTTACTACAAAACAGGCTGTTGGTTTCAAAGAAGGTGACCATTTGATCTTTTAGCAAGGACTCCAGAACCTTGGAAAAAATAAGTAGCAGTAAGATTGGACGGTAGTTAGTTTCGTCACTAGGATTTCCCTTGTTTATTAAAAATAGGCACTACCTTAGCCACCTTTAGAGACAGAGGAAAATGACTTTTTAAGATGCATTGATTAAATAGACGTTTAAGTGGTATTATAAGAATGTTCTTTAGATATTTTATAATTTTAGTTGAAATTTCATAGCAATCTAAACTAATAGTGTTTTTGAGCCCACTAACTTTATCTCTGACCGGAGGTTTGCCAGTTCATACCATCGAGTTCCTGGAAAAGCAGAAAGAGACCCTCTTCCGTTATTCGTCTATAAGTGATCCTAGAGACCTTTTGATTAGGTGGTAGTGGGAAAAAAAAGGTTGGTACCAAACCAAAGTGATCTAAAATTGATGTAAGATCAAAAGTACTCAAAATGTGAACTTATATACATGTTATCGAGGCATGCGTTGCCTCTGGTGTTAAAAGGCACTGTGCTAGATAAATCTTATGATTCCATATAACAATTCAAATATCTTGTGTCCTTGTCATCCGGTATGTGATAGTGAACATTAAAAATCTCCACATACAACAGTATGTCCAGAAAAATAAATCCTTTGAAGAGCTAAAGTCAACACATCGGTAACGTTACAGAGTGTACCATTGGGTGATCTATAAGTGCTTAATACTTATGTGTTTATTGATTTAAAATAAATCCCAGCCACTTCACCCTGAACTTCAACCGAGTATTTGTTTATATTAATAAGTTGATACTCAAGACCCTCCCTGACAAATATTCCCTTCTCTGACCTAGAAAAGTTTGCAGCCGAGACATAACCAGGAATCTTTAATGCAGAAAATTCATCATTAACAAGCCAATGTTCATTCACACAAAAACAATCAATATGTAATTCTTTGAGAAATACCTCAATGTCTAAAAGTTTCTCCCTAATGCCCTGAATATTAGCATGAAATACCTTAAATTTTAATTTTTCTTCTGGTTGGTTAACCTTGGCTGTAGAGGTCTCCCATCCTGTTGAGACTCATTTGTTTACCATAGGCGTTGCAGGTTGATAAAATGGTTAACGGTAACTCCATTAGGCCATGTATCTGCTTTGAGAATGTCATCTTTTATATCTCTGGTGACGCCCAATTTAAAGGAACTCACTGTTTTCCTTTTGGTACTCATTGTTTCGCAGATTATGCTCTGATGTAAAGACTTGGCCCTCAGGTAGTTAATGATATCCGTAGCCTGAGTATTAGCTGCCAAACCCGTTGTGTCTTACTTTCTCCTAAATACAAGAAAGAGATAGACACTCATTGTGCACTATTTTTGATTAGTGAATTTTAATACCTTCTTAAAAAATGAAACAAAATTCGAGCAAATATCTTAACAATATATGTTATCTTTTGGAAAATTGATGTTTTGGTTATTGTGACAAATGACAGTAACGATTCAGGACACAAATGACGCCCGATACATTATTGCCATAGTTTTTAATGAAATAGGATATTTTTTTAAATTTTAATACCCTTTGAGGTAACCCGCCTATTTAAAATATTATTTCATTTGACATTATACATTCAGTTTTGAGACACCGTATATACATGTAAAGAAAGAAAAAGAGAGAAACAAGTCATAAATTGAAGTCGAGTTTTGCTAGGTTTTTTGGAGGGATCCGAAAGCGTATCGCTCAAGAACGGGGATAGATAGTCAAAAGCCGGCGCAGTGTACGGTTTATTTTGGTGAATTGTTTTGCTTCTGTGCTTTAACATGTCATGACAGGCCAGTAAAATGAAATTTATAATATTGTTATTAACATAATT
>MU183971.1:78816-118014 GCA_016904865.1 Pissodes strobi
GGTAACTATTATAGCTAGACCCAACAAACCTTATATTACTGAACTCGCCTTAAAGAGCTCTATCGATATACAGAAGAATATACAGGGTGTCTCATTAAAAAAAACATTAATTTAATCTGTACAGTAGAATTTCGATGTTCAATTGTTTTTCTAGTAACACCGCAGAAAACTGTATGAAAATCCTTACAACTTTTGTATTTAACATTTTTTTATACGAGGGCAAATAAAAAAGTTAAAGGGGGGTTACATTTATAACCGGACACCCTGTACATAAAAATCACTCCAAATCTGTCATATAGATGCACTCAATATCACCAAGAGTAGCATACATTATCTTAAGGCTTATTCAGATTTATGCACCCACTGACTATATAGATGAGCAAGTGGATATATTCTACGATGAAGTTGCTAAAGCTATAAAGCAAAGTCCAGAACACTATACCATTCTATGCGGAGACTTTAACGCAGAAATCGGGGTAAAATCTGACCCATCTGTAATAGCGATGGCAGAAATGAACGAGGTGAGACAATATGAATAGCTTCTTTTACAAAAAACTACAACGAAATTGATTACTTCATAACCAATAAAAAAAATATATTTACAGACGTTACAGTTATTAATAAATTCTCTACAGGAAGTGATCACAGAATGGTAAGGGCTACTATTAAGATAAACCTAGAAGTGGAAAGATACAAGATGGTAAGAAGCGAAACAAAAACACCGACATGGACCCATCCACAAAACGAAGAAAGTTTTCAGAAGTATAGAACTGAAAATCTAGAAGCGAACTGGCAACCTGACTCCGACATAGACACCTTAAACAACCTTATAGTGAACACAACGAGTGAAGCCCAAAAGAAATTTTGTCCAAAGAGAGAAAAAGACGAAAAAATTAGCCCAGAGACAAGAACTGTGATGGAAGAAAGAAGGGCCTTAAGACAAAATACAAACGTTGATCCCCAAGAGATTCGAAATATTAACAAGAACATTTCGAATTCAATAAGGAAAGACATACGAAAATACAAAGAGGAAAAAATCATGCAAACCATTGAAGACAACAAGAGTATGAAAGTCCTAAGAAAAAAATTCGGAAATGAAAAGAAAGAAATATTCATACTTAAGGATATGCAAGGAAACCTTATTTCAAACAGGGAGCAAATAATAAAGATGGTAGAGGAGTTTTATGAAGAACTATATTGGAACAGAATTGAACTGGCTGCCGAGCCGGTCGAGCTTACCATCGATAGAGTCATAAATCAAGGGTCAGAGGATATTCCAGACATTAATAAAGAAGATATTCTCTATGCCTTGACGAAAATGAAACACAATAAAGCCACAGGAGAGGACGGAGTTGCAATAGAGGTTATAAAACTTGGAGGAGAAACATTGCTGTCAAAAATACAGATCCTTCTTACCCTGTGCCTACACCAGCAAGCCATTTCTTCTTGATGGAACGATGCAATTATGATGCCAATGCACAAAAAGGGGACAACACAAATCTTGAAAACTACAAGCCTATCAGCCTGTGGAATCACTCATACAAGTTATATACCCTAATTATATCCTCGAGAATGGAGGATAAGATGGAGCTTTATCAGCCAAGAGAGCAAGATGGTTTTCGATCTGGAAATGGAACTAACGACCACCTCCAAGTTCTTAAAGTACTTATAGAAAAAACTATTGGTTCTACTGTTCGTGGACTTTCAGAAGGCATTTGACACTGTGGAGTTTGATGCAATTATGAAATGTCTAAAGGAATCACGTGTGGACTACAGGTACGCTAAAATTATCCTAAACATCTATAGGAATGCAACAACTACAGTCAAACTCCACGCCAACAGCAGACAAATTAACGTCAAACGCGGAGTTAGACAGGGAGATACCATGTCGCCTAAACTATTTACCGCTATTTTAGAACATGCGTTTAAGAACCTCAAGTGAGACACCAAGGGAGTCAGAATCGATGGCGAACAACTAAATCACCTTCGGTTTGCTGACGACATAGTTCTAATAACCGACAATCTAGAAGATGCCAAGAACATGCTTATAGATCCTAAAAATGTCTCACAGAAAGTCGGATTGCAAATCAATTACAGCAAAACAAAGATGATGACAAACTTAGTACCAAGTGAACAAATAGAAGTGGACGGATCGACAATTGAACTAGTGGAAAAATACATATATCTGGGACATGAGGTAAAAATCAGCAGAGACAATCAAACGTGCGAACTGGCAAGGAGAGTGACTCTGGGATGGGCAGCATATGGCAAACTAAGCAACATATTCAAGTCCAACATACCAATTAGAACAAAAAGAAAAGCTTTTAATCAATGCGTGTTGCCAGTTTTAACATACGGGGCAGAAACCCTAACTCTTACCAGATCATCAATAAACAAGCTACAAATAGCACAAAGAAAAATGGAAAGATCAATGCTTGGACTGACATTAAGGGACAGGGTGAGCAACGAGGATCTGCGAGGAAGGACTAAAGTAGATGATATTATCGAGCACATTACTAGGGCAAAATGGCGATGGGCAGGACACATTGCAAGGTTAAAGGACGGAAGATGGACAAAGAGGATTCTGGAATGGAGACCTAGAGCCGACAAAAGAAGCAGAGGAAGACCACCGACACGCTAGACAGATGATATAAAAAGAATATCATCCAACTGGATTGCTACAGCTCAGGATCGGAAGACATGGAAACGCTTAGGGGAGGCCTACGTTCAACAATGGACAAACAAGGCTGGATGATGATGATGATGATATTAATACTCAAAATAGGGCATATGAGATTTGCTATTAAATCAGTATTGGTAAATTTTGGTAGATTCTGGATTGTATTAGTTGGAGCTTTTGTATATTATTTTATGGTTCATTGCGGTATATTGTTCGTATTGGAATGAAATATTATTCTTGAACAATATCCAAAATTTTTGAAATGCGGCATGCGGAATAAATTGTGAATTTTGATCCGAGACATTTGCAATGCAAGTAGCGAATATCAATTATTTCCGTTGGCAGGGCAATGACTTATTTTTGGACGACACGTGAAAATACTCGTATAGTTACTGCGGTATAGTAAAAATGTCATATTTTTGGAAAGGCATATTCCAGAATAATTAGTCTGCTCGTGACGGATTGCACTTTGCAAGCAATTTGTTTGCAAATGCAAAACAGTAATTCGCCTGAAACATTTATTTGACAATTTCCTTGAAGTTATGCTAAATAAACAAGTAACTCTCATTTGAGATTTTTTAACTGTTTCGACACCTAAGGCGTAAAATAATGCTATCTTTGTGTACGTGGCGAATATTGAAATGTTGGTGAAAAGGCAAGGAATGATTTGCTGTAAACGCAGAAAAAAATGGGACACAACAAGAATTAAAATACCTAAATAAGACAATAAAAATGAAAAGCTTAACTAGCGGACTTACTGCTGCGTAAACGAAATTGAAAAATAGGTTCGAGTTATAAAAAGATATAAAAAATCAGTTATCAAATAAAAAGGGAACAATGTAGGAGATGACCAGAGAAGTGCAGGTGCGACCCCATCAAGGCCAAGGAAGAAATAAGAAATTTTTCAGAGCAAATTGTAACCAAGTTAAAAAATTTGGAAAACTTTAAATAAATGCATCGACATTGAGGCACAAACAGGATTTGCTCTAAAATACGAAATACCTGCATAAGCAAATGAATGCTTACAAAAACCGGACTTGTGAAAGACTAAATCTAGAGGCAAATATAGTGTACCCAAAACACTTGAGTATACCATAACGGATATATAAATCAAACCGCTATCGCCTAGACATAAACAAATTCGGCAATTCGGCTTAGCAGTTATCCGATATTGGTTCTTAGTCAGCGGTACTTTTCTACTTCAATACTCTCATTAAAAGTATAGCGGACCAAAAACAGCAAAAACAAGAAAAACTATGTACTACTTCTAGTGACCAAACCAATTCCAGAACGGAAAACTTCAAATTTAGGGCTGGCTAAAGGTTTTGTCATTATGTCTGCAATTTACTTATCACTAGATACATATGTGATATCAAATTCACCATTAACATATAATTCACGTACAAAATGGTACTTTACATCGATATGCTTTGTACGTGCATTAAAAACAGGATTCTTAATCAGTTTAGGTGCGCTTTGATTGTCAATGGATAAAGTCGGCTTTACTACATCTACACCTTCCGCTTCCATTGTAGATTGCGCAATACACTGTTGTTTCGTACTCAACCAAGTTACCGACGCACCCCCGAATTTGCAAATAATACCCGTTATCGATTTTCGAGTTTTAATGTCATTCGCGAAATCCGCAACACAAAACACTTCCAATTGTCCTCCAGTGTTGTACTGTAGTCCAACATCCCTCGTACCGTTGATGTACAGAAGAATCCGCTTTACCAAATGGCAATGAGCTTCGGTGGGGTTGTCAAGTGCTCTTGATGCAACATTCACTACATATGCAATATCGGATCTAGTTACGATCTGGAGAAACATTTCGCCATATGAAAAGGACTTTTTCATTTCTGGAGAATCTGTAAAACTCCATCCTGGCTCTATGGGGGTAGACTCTGGTTTGGGTTCTAGCATTCCATATTCCGTTAAAATTCGGGTGGCATTTTTGCGTAATAACTATGGAGACATCATTATCTTTTTGAAGTTCAAATCCAACAAAATTTCGAACAGTCATGGTCACTTTTGTTTCAAATTCATTCTGAATTTTGTTTAGCAAAAAATCAGCTTCTTCTTCTTTACTTGACACTATCAGTCCGTTATCACCATACAATAGTATTATTAGTAGATGTCCGGCACTTGATCGGCGTGTATATATAAACAAGGATCTGAAGAACTCTCCTTACATCCAAAATTTCGCAAAATATCCGTAAATCTTCGATTCCAACATCTTGGTGCTTGCTTGAGCCCATAAAGGCTCTTCTGCAACTTATAGACTTGTGATGAACCATCCTAGAAACCTCTTGGTTGATGCATGTAAATATCTTCGTCAAGTTTTGTATATAAATAGGCGGTCTTGATATCAAATTGCCTTAAGTGTAGTTTTTATCTGGCAGCAAGACTTAGAACAACACGAATAGTATCAAAGCGAGCTATTGGACTAAAAGTTTCGTCAAACGCACAAGCTTTTATGACCAAGCGTGCCTTAAACCGTTCAATTTCTTCATTTTCATTGTACTTAATGCGATAAACTCATCGACTGGAAATAATTTTAGTGTCTTTTGGTTTATCCACTAAAACCCACGTCTCGTTCTGCTGAAGAGAGTTCATTTCCTCACGCATGGCATTTAACCACATATCATGGCTTTTTCATACGTCATTGGTTCACTGTTGGCAATCCACGCAACCGGGATTCCATTGAATTCAGGAGGTTTTATTTGATATTTAGGTCGAAGTTGACGTCTTTCTGGAGACTCTTCTTCTGCCGAGTTTCTATCTGTCTGAGTTCTTCTGGTGTTTCATCCTTTAAAGGATTCTCATCATCTTGAGTTTGATCTACTTTACACTCAAGTTCAGTTGGCTTATACACCAGTTTTTCTTGTTTAAAGATGACGTCATGGCTTACACAAACATCATGAATCTCTGTCTTCAAGATATCCAACCAGAAAACCTTAAGAGCTCTCTTATCCAGTTTTCTGCGCTTTTGTTGCGGTACATGAACGAAACAATCGGTACCAAATACCTTCAAGTTCCTTGGTATTTCATTAAACCATAACTCATAGGGTCTTTTAATTTTGTCCTTCGATGGTCCAGTTCTGTTCAGTACATAAGCTGTTGTATTAACAGCTTCAGCCCAAAGAAATTGCGGAAGATGTGGTTTAGCATGTAGCATGGAACGAGCAGCTGCCATAAGTATGCGATTCTCCTGTTCCGCACATCCATTTTGTTCTTGGCAATAAGGAGTTGTTACTGTGTGCCTTATTTCTAGTTTGCTCAAAAACTTTGCTACATCTTCATTGACATATTCTTTGCCACCATCTGTACGTAACTCAATGATATCAGTGCTATGTATTTTTTCTTAAGACCAGTGTTTAAAACACTGCTTGAAGAAATGTTGTTTCTATTGTTATCTAATACTGTTGCTGAATAAAATGATTAAAAAAAAATAGCGTACAATGATAGGCTACTAACTGAAACAAAGAAGAATGAAACTGAAATTAATAAATTAACCCCATATAAATGGAGGGAAGGGCATACCAAGAACCAGAAGCACATTTTGAACTTCTCAGCTCGAAGACTGAGCTTTTGATCTGGCGGGAACATACAGAGCCAGCTATACAAAAATTGTCATCCATAATCCTGAACAGTGTTGTAAATAACACCATTGACCCCCAGCAGATAATATTTGCTCGTTACCCAAAATATATAGTTATTAGATTTCACTTTACGTCTGCACCACGTCTACTTACGCACTCCTACGGTGCAGTGGCCTTGTCTTATCAAAAATCGATCTTTCGCATTTGCAGAGCGTTCGTTTTCGTTGGCAATCGGCCACGCAAACCGTCTCCTATCCTTCGCGATTTGATGCACACATTCTATGAAATATGGGTTATTTTTCTAATTAACGTTTCAAGGGTCATTTGCTTTGATCCAGTTTTAGTTTCAATGAAACGTTATGTCGACGACGAACGGCTTGCTTCATAGTAAAAATAGATAAGACGGTGCACGATCTAATGACGTTCGAAATTGATAGACCAAGGATCTAGTTTGGGATAGGTAGGTGTTGATTGAAGAATATCAGTTACAACGAATAATAGCGTATCAAAAATTAATCAGGATCCAAGGAGATGAAATATGAAAAAATATATCTGATCGAAAAAAAATAACGAAAATAAGATTGGAAAGTACGGCTTTCACTGTTCAGTAGAGAAGGAATGACTATAAACTCTGAAATTTTGACATGATTAAAGCAAGTTTCCATTATGAAAACACGAACTAAAAATTAACTGAATGAGATAGCGGAGTGCGGTTTTCATTGGTCATTAGAGAAGGAAAGACTTTATACACCATGAAATTTTGACAATTTTATAGTGAGTTTCAATTTTTTGAAAGCAACTGAAATTTTAACGCAAATTGCGTTTAAAAATTTCAATATTTTGAAACTATTCTTGTCGGCCGACCTTCGAATAATCGCCAATCAAAAACTTAAGAAACGTGATAGGGAAGTGCGGTTTTCACTGTTCTATAGACACGAAACGACTCTCTGAATACTGATAATTTGGTGCGATTACAGCAAGTTTCAAAATTTTCATAGTCGCTCATAAAATATACATATTTCGAAAACTATTCTTTTCGCAGTTTTTCGATTATTTGCGAATTAGAAAAAAGATAGAGAAGAGCGGTTATCACTGTTCAATAGAGAAGGAACGCCACTATAAATTCTGAAATTTTGACATTTTTATAGTAGGTTTAATTTTTTTTAAACGCAGCTGAAATTGCCTTTAACAAAAATTTCAATATTGTAACCAGCAAATTTTATAGGCAACCTAACTGAAATAAGCGAGGACGTGACAACCCTGCAAGGCGAGTGGCGCGCGGCTGCAGAGGGAGTCATGAAGTTATGTAACATAGATAAATATATATTCTGTAATTACTGTACTGGTTGAGGTTTAAGGTTTAAGATGAAAAATATTAGTGGCTGTAATTATAGCCGAAATAAAACGTGTTAGTAAAAAGTGTTGTTTACAGATCAGAAGTGGGGATAACCTACAGATTGTGTTATTTGTTGTGGAGAATGGTGAAAAACGTGATTTCGGTGAATCGAATCACGTTTGCGTCTTCTTTTCTATGTGAGTGGCGGTATCACAAAAGCTGTGTGTGTGTTTACTAGTGTGTAAATATTTTTATTTTCAAGTGATTGCCTGTGGAGGAAGGCAGAAGTGCTCGGCTTATTTCCTATTTTTGTTTATACCATTTATTACTTTTACTTTTGTAATTTAGTTTTTTTTCCAAGAATAAATCTTTTACTCTCTCCTGGTGTTCGGCCCTGCCAAAACTGAAAGTATTTAAAATTCACGACTAAATTAAAATAGGCGAAGAATCTATCTCCAACGCTAAATCTTCATTTAAATCATCACTAAAAATATTTTTTTAATAATGGGAAATTAACTTATTTTGCAAATAGGTTGAGGGATAAATCGAGAATATCATTTTGTCGCTTTTAGTCGATTTTCTCCTTTTTCTAATTCAGCAAATTCATTGGACAGGTAGTTAAGTGCGAAACCCCAATGAAGCACAAAACAACATTCATGGTATAGCGATGATGCCAAATTCTTTCCCAAAACTCATCAATAAAAAGAAAAATTCTGAAATACTCGATATTTTAGAAGTGAATAATATATCCTAAGGTTTAAATAATAGCGTTTAAGCTATTTTATGCATTAAAAATTAAATAAAAATATATTTTTTGAAATACTATGAAATTTGTCAGTTGCTATCTATAATACTCTTTTCGTTCTTGCTCGATATTATTCTACTTATTTCTTCATCCTCTGAGAAATGCTCGACAGAAAACTGAAAAGGAGACCATTAATAATTATTCTTATCAAACTTGACAACAATGCCAAATGAAAACGCCAGTGATGAACTAAAATAAATATTTGAGGTTAGAATTAGAATGACTCGGGCGCTTTCGGCATTCATTCGTGTACAAATTATATTGCGATTGCACAAATTCCGAATTTTCTACTTCTGCTGTATCCATTAATGGATGTTTGCGATCATTTCTGACCATTTTACTATATCTCTGATGATGTGAACTAAATCTCCTGTGGTTCTTATCCCCGTCCATTGCTTCATATTTCGGAGCCACGACATCATTTTTCTGCCCAATCCCCTTCTTCCCTCTATCTTTCCTTCTATTAATAATTGGAGCAAATAGTAACTCTCGTTTCGTATCACATGTCACAGGTACGCTGTTTTCCTGCATTTTATCGTGCCCGGCAACTCACGTTCTCCTCCTATCCTCCTCAGAATTTCCTCGTTAGTTTTTTTTTTGCTGTCCATGGAACTTTCAAGATTCTTCGGTAGACCCACATCTCAAAGGCTTCCAGCCTGTTCATGGCATTAACCTTCTGTGTCCAGCCTTCTATGCCATAAAATAGCACGGACCATACGTAACATTTGGTGAATCTTATTCTGAAGTTGGGATCGAAGTCAGAGTTCGTAAGGACGTTTCTGAATCTCATGAATGCACTCCTTGCTTTTTCTATCCGGCACTTGATATCTACGTCTGAAGACCAGTCTTCACACAAACTAGTCCCCAGATAGTCAAACTTTTTTTAACCGTTCTATGTCTTCACTATTGTATGATAGTTTTGCATTCTGAAACTCATCTAATTTGCTGCTGATTATTAGGAATTATGTCTTTTTTATATTGATGTTAATTCCTATACGCCGGCTGTGTATTCCAACTATGTCCAGGAGCCTCTGAAGATCATTCATGTTATCTGCTATCAAGACTGTCTCATCTGCATACCGTATATTGTTGATTCATGTACCATTTACTTTGATGCCTAATTGTTGCCCTTCGAGAGCTACTTGGAAGATGTTTTCAGAGTTAATGTTAAACAGAAGTGGGGAGAGAACACATCCCTGCCTTACACCTCTAAGGATTTTCTGTGCCTTTGCAACTTCGTTATCATCTCTAATTGCAGCCGATTGGTTCCAGTACAAGTTTTCAATACAGCGCATATCTTTCTGATCTATGTCAAGTCGCCTCAGTATTTGAATGAGCTTATGATGTTGCACTCTGTCAAATGCTTTTTCGTAATCTGTGAAACACATCGCTACATCTTTCCTCTGGTCGTAGCAGTGCTGAATTAACACTTGGGTTGTGACCAGTGCCTCTCTCGTACCGAGAGGATCCAATATCGCCTTCGCATTTTGTGTACATTCTGTAGTGAATGACTTTCAGAAATATTTTCAGAGTGTAACTCATCAAGCTGATTAATCTGTGGTCTTCACATCTTGTTGTGATGTTATTTTTTGAGAGTGGAATGAAAAGAGATATAAGCCATTTGGTTGGGAATTTTCTTGTATTGTAAATTTGGTTGAAAAGCCCCTGAAGCATCTTAATACCGTTTTCCAATAATTTGAGCAGTTCAACAGGCACTCGATCTGGTCCAACCGTTTTCTTATCTTTGGAGCTATTTATTGCTCTAGTAATCTCTTCTATTGTAATCAATGGTCCAGACAAATTATCCTCTAGGTTATCTTCTAACTGAGATCTTTCATCTACAAAGAGGTTGTCAATATGCTATTCCCAGAGAGCTTTTCCTTGGTTCTTGTATTTTCTTCTTTCCTCAATTGCTAGTATCTCGTCTGTCATCCAGTCCTTCCTCTTGATCTTTTGCTTGTATCCTATCTCCTTCCTCGCCGTATCCATCATCACTTCTTCCATGTCTTCCCACGCGTTATCAAGATTCGTCTCTTCAGCCGGTTGTGACATGAATAACATTGCTAACCTTTCATTAAATTTCTTGTTCACTTCATTTTTGATGCTTTTATCTTTAAATCTATCATAATCTACCCTGCTTCCGTTTTCTCCCATTAGTGATCTATATTTTTATTTCCGCCATCAGAAGTACGTGGTCTGATGGGACGTCGGCTCCAGGGTATGTACGTACACGCTCTTGTTACTGACGTTCCAAAACGTTTGTTGACCAATATGTAGTCTATCTGGTTTCTAATTATATGTTTGGGACAGTCTGCTGGGGCTCTCCATGTGTAGAGACGCCTGGGTGGTAGCTAAACCAAGTTCCTCTCTGCCAATCCATAAGGGTCTACTAGTTCATCTGGTATACCTTTTCCAACTTTGGAGTTGAAGTCGCCTAGTAGGAGGTTCATTTCATGTTTTTAACGTTTTTATGAATTAGGTGTCTCAGTTCTTCATAGAATTCTTCAACTTCATCTTCTGATGCGTCTGAGGTAGGGGCGTATACTTGAATGATGTCAAGAGTAATCGGACGTGCTTTCAATCTAAGTAATGTCATGCGATCTGAATGTGGAAGAAAGTTTATTACCGACGGGGATAGGTTTTCCGGAATTATTATTCCCACCCGTTTCCGATGATTTTTCTCTTGGTTTCGTGAATAGAAGAAGACTCTTCCTTGTGTCACACATTTTCCCACGTCTGGCCACCATGTCTATGCCACCCCGAGGACATGTATTTTCATCCTGTTCATCTCCTGTATTCAATTAGCCAACTTCCCAGCTTCGTACAGACTTTGCACGTTCCACGTACCAATTTTCATCCTCTTTCGCAAATTCACACCTCCTTCTCTATTTCTATCATATAACACTGTTCCCCCCGGAGATCCGATTACTTCCGGAAAATTTCGAGTTAAATGAGGTCATCTTGATTCTCTTGGGATATCTTACAGATCTTTAATACAGTGGTTTCCCGTTGCCTTGTGTATTCTTATGCCGTTTACTAATTTCTTCGTTCATCCGCCTTTAGGGCCAGTTTCCCAAGCCTAGGAGAAAAGAGTGCCCTTCCATTTACTAGCTCTTCCAACCGAGGCTGCTGGCCAGTAAATGGGGGATTACTTATACCGGCAATCACTTGGTCGTCAGAGCCTCGTCAGTCATCCAACAGGGAGTATTGGGTAACTAATTACCACTTGTGAAGGTGAGGTTGACATTTAAGTAGGAGAGGCTATTTGAGACGCATCCTACCCCTTACTCCTCAATTCCGAATAATTTTTCAAAAAACGTTGTTGACGTCACTGGTAAATTGTTTAACTATATTTTATTCATCATAACGATTCATAATTTATTTATGTAATAAATGCCTATAAGTTAAAATACATTCTTCCCAAATAAAATTGACAAAATTATTGTAGGAGATTCCTAAATTACGCGTTATGGATCTAATATGTAAATATTAGGATCGTTAAGTTATTGAAATGTATGCGAATAAGTAAACACGACTTTTTCGTATTATGACTCATATTATTAGTCCCAAAACCATTATAATGTTTTTATAATGTCCTTGTAAAGTTCGTTTTGATAGATTTTAAGTTTTAAAATGACTTTGAGGTTTTAAATATATTATAGGCAATTTAGGATAAATTGTCCCCCTAAAATCAATAATCGATGGGTGATCGGTCCGAGCATCTTTCCAAATTTTCATTTTTAATCGAGGTGCAAATCTTTCGTTAGGTTGGGTATCAGTGCATGGTAAGAAATAATTTGGTAAAATTATGATTGGCACTGGACAGAATGGAAATCATATAGCAAGATGGCTCCGAACAAAGCTCGTAGCTCTACTCAAAAAGTGCAATTAAAGTGCTGTAAAACTACGAATTTCGGGTGTTCAGTATGTATAGTTTATGGGAATGCTTTTCATAAATCGTGTGCATCTCGCGATTACCCCGAAAATAAGCAGTGTGTCGATGAAACTCGTGTTATTTGCTGCCAAGAAAATAATGAGGTTGGATCGAAAATCGCCATTAAAGGACTCAAAATCTCACTTCTTAGAAGAATTTTGAAAGAAATGGAGGAAAAGAACATGATTCTCCAAGAAAACATCATCGTATGGAAAGAAAAATATGATTTGAGGGACTCAAAATTTAATGGATCCCAGGGAAAAAGGAAACATTCTGATCATTTCATGCTTGATCCCCCTGCCCGGGCATTATGAGTATAATTCAGGAACGAACTAGTTAGAAAACCATCCGTTACATATCGCCAGTGAACACGTAAGTTCTGAAAATGAAACACCAATTCCTGTAAATCTGAATGAGCAAAAAATTCGTAGTTCTGATGAATTGAATTCAGTTAGTTCAAACGCACCACCTCCCCTGGACATTGACGTTTGTAATAGCAACAGCATCGAGGATGAGGTTATACAATCCGAATCGACAAAAGTACTAAGACAACAATTGGCAAATGAAAGTGACTGTCAAAATAATAAACCACCTCAAAATAAACAAGCCAAATGGGAAGTGCAGACGAAGCGAGGACTTAGACAAAATAAAACCTCAAATGTTCGCGGTCAAATAAATGAGAGCGACATAAAACGGAAAAAGCAGGCCTGAACCGCTGAGAGGACCCAACGAGAACATGGATCTACTGAAATTAGCTTCAAGGATGTCATTTTTATTCATCTTAGGCTTCGCTCCTGATATGAAGGGTGACGATATTCTAAAATTCCTTAAGTATAACAACTTGGACAAAGGATGCGACTGTGTGAAAATTCAAACAAAGAGGGATAAATATCCTTCTTCATTTCGTCTTGCTGTACCATATAGTGAGCAGGAGCCCTGCACTGTGACCACAGGGAATTATAATTAACCTTTTTATGAATCTCCAGCGCCAGACAGTGGCAACATTGCCACGACGGAAAACATAACCTTGTTAATACCTGAAGAATAATTAAGTTGTGCAAAAAACATAACTTGGTTGAACCAAAGAATAAAATTTATTGGGTTGAACAGTTCAATCCATATAGTAGATTGTACATGCAAATATGCAGAGTGTACTTCATAAGACTTTAGAACTCGAGGTAATTTTCACTGAATATCAGATTATCTGTGTTTATCTCAATGAACACTGGCTTTAAATTTTTAGCAACTTCTTTAGAGGGCTACAGTGCCGCTGCTGGTTTCTATAGGTCTATGGTGATATTGCAATTTATGTACAAAACAACCAAACTTTTTACGATCTTAATATATCTGCTTTCTCAGAGGAGCTGCATTGTGAGGTGGCAGGTGTGCTCATTGTGGAGCCGGACACTCAGATTGTCAGATTTCTTGGGATTTTGTCTGCTTGCCTTGACAAGGTAAATTTGTCTGAGAGAATTGTTCTTACGGGGGATTTTAATATTCATTTTTCTGGAAACAATCACTTTTTGCAGTCCTATGGTTTGTTCAGGACAAATGAATTTTCCACCAGATTGAATGTATGTTTTGACAACGTCTTCACAAATCTCGATTATGGTACGTTTATATCTAAACCGTTTAATTTACATCATTTCCTCTCAACTCACAGAATAACCTGATTCTTTTCGCTGCTGACACCACTCTACTTATAAATTACCATCCTTCTGAGCCCATACAAAATATTTTTCATGATAATCATTCAGATAGAAGACTGTCTTTTGTCTAATAAGCTGAGCCTTAATGATGCAAAGATCCAGAACATGAATTTTTCGTTGAGAAATTTGGACCCGGTTATACGTGTCAATGCTGCAGTGAAGTTTCTCGGTGTCTATTTGGATTTTGGATTGACTTGGGGGGAGCATGTCGCCAGGCTCTGGGCTAAACTGTCAAATCTATTTGATCAGGAATCTTGCCAAGAGTCTATCGCTTGAAGTGCTGGTGTCGGCTTATCATGGCTACTTTGGCTCTAACATGCGGTATGTAAGTTCATAATTGGGGCCACGCGGCTCAAGCAATAAAAAGTTTTAAGCTGCAGTGTAGATGTATCCGTGTTATGGTGGGGTTGGGTTACCGTGAGTGCTGTCGCCATTGCTGCAGAGAGCTAGGAATATTGACTTTTCCTTCGTCTTTTATTTTCCGGTGTCTAACTTACATCAAGCAAAATATGCAGCGTTTTACATTGCATCGAGAGGTGCATGACTATGCAACGAGAAACAACAGCAACATCATCCCAAATTTTAGCAGGTTTGCGCGAACTAGAAGGGGCACAGACTATTACTCTGTAATATTCTTTAACATTTTACCCCCCGTTTTGAGAGAGCTTGTGGAGGGTCAATTCCAAAGAAAAATAAACAATATTTAACTTTAAAAGCATTTTATTATTTTGAAGATTACCTCAGTAATGATTTTAGTGATATAGTTTAGTGTATTGAATTTCTTTTGTACCTACATTATTTTAATAATGTGTTTATTGTAATGATTGTTTGTGTTACCTTTTTGTCTTTGTCTTGTAAGGATGACATAGTAACTATAATGTTGTTGTAAAATTATTTTAACTTTTTTATTATTATTTTAAGTAGGTTTCTTTACAGGAACTGCATTTTTATTGTGTAATTGTGCCAATAAATTATCTATCTATCTATCTATAAATATTTCAAATAATAACACCTATTTTCTTATAGTGTCCCACTACCTAGGTTAACTTATTATCATTAGGCTATATTTTCCATCGTCATTTTTCACTTTATGGTGTGCTAATTAGTGCGCCCGTCAAAATTTAAATTAAACCATATTTTATATTAAATTCTGAAAATTTCAACATCACAGTATTTTTAGATGACCGTATTTCAACACTTCCATTGGAGTCGGGACGTATAATTTTATTAACACTGGCTGACCCCTTTTCTTGTTGCAACTAAATTTATATTGTATGTATTTCAGCGCAAACACGCTTAACTTTACGTGTCGTGTTATGTAATTGTTAGTACTGGCCTAAGTCTGTTTTTCAGAGATTTAAGAGACCGTTCTATTTTTGGGCACATTCAGAGCATAGATAGACCACAGGGATCGATGAAAGGCTTGTAAATTATACCAAATATACACTCTTTAAGAGTGTTATAGCTTGTCATTGATCATATTTTGCTCCATTCTATATTTCCTCCATTCCATTGATGGCAAAATGATGCAGTGCAGAAACCAGATGATGAAAGTTGCAGATGGAATATTGAATTTAATGAAGTATAGAATTTCAACGCTAAATTTCAATGTCATTGTCTTAGATTTTTCGTGGTTCCATCCTCACTAGCATATAAATGCGGTGGTGATGCCATATCTACCTTTGACAGTATTTTTTAGAGATTTTGGCCTGAACAACACAATTTATCGATACAATAAGATTCATATTTTATTAAATGATTAACGATAAAATCTTTATATTTCCGAAATTATATGAATGAAATGTATTTTTTTTGGTTTAATAAAGTAGGTTATAGGTACTTCAAATAGAATTCCGCAATCCAGAAATTTTCCACTTCGGAAACAGGTCAAGAACCTGGACGAAACGATCGAAAAAGTGCCGTAAATTTTAAAATAGCAAACGCTTACGAACACTTCCAACTTGTTTATATGGCAATAAAAAAATTGTTTTTTCGCGTTGCCAATCGCAATAATCTAAATAAATATTTTCGGGAAAGAAATTTAAAGTCAAGGCGACCAGTCGCATTGTTTATATATAAATAAAAAAATATTAGTCTTGTAAATATCTTCATATGGTATCTAGTGATGTGTAAGTACTAAGGAATTCAGTTCTGGGATCGCGGGATTATTTAGAAGTATTTCACAATCCCGCGATTAAAATATGAAATCTCGGAATTGTTTTGTTATTTCGTGACCCCCCGATGAGAAATCTTTGAAGTTTATATAATATTTTCTTTTTTTTTTAGGCTTGCAAACCAACAGTATAGATTTGTTCAACTTTCATAGCAAAAAACCGTTTGTAGTTTAGGAAAAATTTGAGCTTTTACACATGTCTTTGTTTACTACATTAAGCAGTTCTAGAGAGACATCTCTGTAGAACAAGAAAAAGTATTCTCATTGAAGTAAATATTCCATTATAAAAGTTTCTTTTGTTATTCTTCAAAATAGTTAAATAAATGTTATAAAATTGGCATTAAGCTGAATATGAAACTTAAAACATTAATGGCTTTATAAATCAGAATTTTGCTTTAATTAGTGTTTACCAAATTCAGAACTATTGTTGCTTAATTCTGAATCAGAAATTCTCACGTAATTCATTAACAAACAGCTTTCTCGGCCACTGCCGAGCATAGGCCTCTCTCAATAATCCCCAATTTGTCCGGTCCTGCGTTTTACATCGTCTGTCCATCTGGTTGGTAGTCGTCCCAGGTTTCTGAAAGCTTGATCTCTGGGTCGCCATTCTATAATTCTTTTGGCCCATTTCTCATGTGGCATTTTTGCTACATGTCCAGCCCAACTCCGTTTCAAGCAAGCCATTCGCTCTACCGCATCTGTAACCCCGATTCTCCGTCGTATTGTTTCATTGGGAACTCTATCCCTTATTGTAATTCCCAACAGAGAACGTTCCATGGCGCGTTGTGTAACTCTCACTTTATTCACTGATTTCTTCGTTAACGTTAAAGTATCTGAACCGTAAGTCATGACAGGCAGAATGCACTGATCAAAAACCTTGCGTTTAAGGCACAACGAAATCTTTGACTTAAATATATGTTTAAGTTTACCATAAGCTGCCCATGTTAGTCCAATTCTTTGCTCGATTTCGCATGTTTGATTATCTCTACCAATTCTGATCTCATATCCTAGATATTTCATCCTATAAATGGAAGATATATTTTTCTTGTACCAGAAGGTTTTGGCTAGGAACCAGGTTCGTCATGAATTGCGTTTTTGTTTCGTTGATTTTGAGACCAACTTTGTATGGGGCAGATAGATTGTCACTTTTGACTGCATTTTTTCTGCTTTACCTAAGCAATCCGATTTCAATACAATGTCGTCGGCGAATCCGAGGTGATTAAGATCTTTTCCATCGGTATTTATACCTAGACCCTCCAGCTCAATATTTTTGAACATGTATTCCAGAAGCTTCTCCCTGTCGAACTCCACGTTGTATCTTAAATTTATCGGTCTTCTCATATACTCTTACACTTGCAGTTGAGTGGCTGTAGATATTTTGTAGGATGGCAGAGTATCATATATGTCAACTCGGCAGTCAGCAAGTGCATTGAACATCTTATTGTGTCTGATAGAGTCAAAGGCTTTTTCATAGTCCTCAAACACTAGCACGAGCGGTTTCTTATATTCAAAATTTTAATATCCTGCAGATGGTCATTAGTTCCGTACCCGGCTCGAAAACTGCCTGTTCTGCAGGCTGATAGGAGTTAAGCTTAGTTCAAGGCACCTAGTAATAATTTCGGTGAATAATTTGTAGACAGTAAGCTGATTGGCCTCTAGTTGTTTAGGTTGGCAATATTTCCCTTTTTGTGCATGATAACTATTATGGCATTATTCCAGCCTGTAGGGGTTGTTGCTTCTATAAGACATTTATTAAATAAGACTGTTATTCCCTTCAGTAGTATCTCTCCCCCTTCCTTGACTGCCTCAATCACAATACCATCTTCACCAGGAACTTTACCGTTCTTCATCTCTGGTAGTGTTTTCTTAACTTCCTATGTAGTTATTTCCGGCAGCTCTTCCGATCCCTGATTAAGGATATGAGGAATTGTCCGGAGATCATTTTCTTCTGGTCTTTCGCTGTACAGGTTTGAATAAAAGTCTTTTATCATTTCCAGGATTTCTTTTTTATCTGTGGTGGGTTGCCGATCTTTATTCTCCAGTAATCTCTGTTTTTCCTTTTGAGGGTTTTTTTTGTTGAATACTTTCATGCTTTTATTCTCTTCATCCATTTGTTGTTATAATCCCTCACGTCTTTTCGAACTACCTTTGATATATGTCCCTATTTTTATCTGCCTCAACTGGTGTTCGGTTCTCGGGTGTTTCTCTGTTATGGAAGTATGCAATGCTTCTATATCCATTTGATTTATATTTCCTAGGTGCTCGCTTTTGGTTCGTTGGTATTCATTACTATTTTCGACTGTGGTCCACTTGTTGCTTTTTGCCATAGTGAGTGTTGCCCTCTCTCTCCTTAGGTTCATTCTTATTGTTACCCTGACCATTCTATGGTCACTACCTACCGACAGCCGATTTAGTACTGTAACATCTTGTACAAGTCGCTTTTTGTCGGTGATGAAAAATCGACCTTGTTTTTTGTATTCCCGTCAGGGCTGTTTCATATCCATTTTCGGTGTTCGGCTTTCATAAAGAAAGTATTCATAGCGTAATTAGTTCTGCTTTATTCTGACTTTTGGAGTCAAAATTATAACAAAAATTATGAAATCCGAGCATTAAAATTAATATTAAGTAGAATGGCGAATTTCAGTTAGAACTGAGCTTAATTCGGAGTTGAAATTTAAAATTAAGCAGAAAGTTTTAATATATTTTAAAATTACATTTTCTTTACTCTAACTACGAAACTCGGAATTAAACCAATGACTGACTGTTAAATTCATAATTGAGAAATACACTTTAATTTCGAGTTTGGAAGTCAAAATTTGGCTTAATTTAGAGTTTAAAATAGCAATAAGCAAATAGTCTCAGTTAGTCAGATTATGCACCAATCCTTATTCTCGGAATGACGTTTTCCTCGAACTAAAATTTCAGAATTAAGCTGAGATCTAATTTTAATACTCAGTCTTAACCCGTGTCTAATTCTAACGAAGAAATCGAAAATATAAGTGTTCGCTTAATACGGACTTCGAACCGAATTAAGTCTAATTTAGAGATTAAAACACATAATTAAGTATGTTTGCGTAGTTGAAGCTTAATCCTGACTTTTAAATTCAGAATTAAACAAAAATTCTAATTTCTCAATTATTATAAGCGGAATTGAGCTCAGTTCTAAGCTGACATTCCGACGTAAAAAATCCTCCTTAATTTTGATGTTTAGGGTCAAAGTTTAAGAGAAATTATGAAACTCAAGAAACAAAGTCAATATTAAGCAGAATTCCGAATTTCAAAGTCTTAATATCTTTTAAAAGGACATTTTCTTTAGTCTAACTACGAAACTCGGAATCATACCTAATACTGACGTAAAATCTGGATTGAAGCAAAATTCTGACAGTTAAACTCACAATTGAGAAACATACTTTAATTTCCAGTTTGGAAGACAAAATTTGGCTTAATTTAAAGTTTAAAATAGCATTAAGCAAATAATTTCAATTAAAATTTACCATTCAGATTAAGCACATAACTGATCTTTATTTATTTATAATATATTTCCAAATAGTACAGCAATCAATCACAGTATCAATAAATGCAATACAAACAAATTTCAAAACGTTACACACGTTAATCTGATATCAATAATAAAATGCAACAAACAATAGCAACTAAAACACATGAATACTCAAAATTTCCATACAAGGCAGGCACATGTCATGACGGAAATGCAAGGCACCATGGACGTAACAGCCATCGAATGAGTGGTAATTCTAGTGAGATAAGATACGAGTTAGCTCAGCTTTAAACTTGTTCGTAGATCAACCCACTTGAAATTCAGTGGGAACATACATATTAAAATACTCCCTAATCCGGTTCGAGGGACTATTATGCCCAACGATGCGATATCCGTGTACCGAAAATCGATCAATCAGACGAGTGTTCCGTGACGGCGTCCGAAAATTGATCAAAGCGAGTAGATCAGGGCAATCAATCTCACTTGTGATGATTTTATAACCAAACAGTATTGTCAAGAAAATTCGAAAGAAAAATTCTCCAGGCTATCCAAGCCCAAAAGAGTCAGGCGTTGAGTGTAGGAAAAGTCACTTCTTTCGATGCGAAGTTTCCTAAATAGGAAGCGGACAAACCTAGCCTGAACACGCTCAATCATATTAGAATGGGTCCTATGGAAAGGGGACCAGACAATACAGCAGTATTCAAGGTGACTCCGCACCAACGAGTAATAATAGTAATAATAAGACATGGATATTAGTGAAGTCAAAACAAGTTCTCATAATAAATCCAGCCGCCCTGAATGACTTGGAGATCACACTATTTATATGTTCAGTAAACCTCAATCCAGTATCGGAGATGACCCCAAGATCATTGATCAAGCACACTCTGTGAAGGCTTATATTGGAAATGTAGTAATCAAATGCAATTGGTTTTTTCTTGCGGGTAAATGTCACAATCTTACACTTCGATAAGTTCATCTTCATGCCATTGACAGCACACCAGTCAGATATCTTACAGATTTCACGCTGCAACTGAAAGCAATCGTTCTCGCAGTAAATAATTTTGTATACCTTTAAGTCGTCAGCATAGAATAGAAAGTGCGCATGGACAAACTGTGAGGCAAGGTCATTAATGAGGATTAAAAACAATATAGGTCCCAAATATGAGCCCTGAGGAACCCCCGATGCTACTGATATTTAGCCAGACAGGACATTGTTCACCTTTACAAATTGAGTTCTACCGTCAAGTTAGCTCGCCAACCAAAATGAGGCTAATTCAAAAATGAGAATTATATGGTCAACCCTATCAAAGGCCTTAGCAAAATCGAAATATACAGAGTGAATCTGAGCTCCAGCGTCGATTGCCGTTGCCAGATCGTTAGAGTACAGACAGAGGTTCGTTTGACAGGACCGTCCAGTCATAAAACCATGCTGATGTTCAGATATAATATTTTTAAAGTTAGGCTTCAGTGCGTCAACAACAATCGACTCAAGAACCTTGGCCATACAATCAATGCCAGGTATGGGACGATAATTTTCTATATCATCCCAGTCTCCGCTCTTCCAGACTGCA
This sequence comes from Pissodes strobi, assembly GCA_016904865.1. Lineage (NCBI taxonomy): Eukaryota > Metazoa > Arthropoda > Insecta > Coleoptera > Curculionidae > Pissodes > Pissodes strobi. Next base: position 100,126 of record MU183971.1, read on the forward strand.
GTCACATGAGAACACTTCCAAAGGCCAGGAAATTTGCCCGCATTCAAGGAGAGCTGATAAGAGGAACTGCCAGTGTTGAGCTACAATTCTTGAGAAATAAGGGGGAAATTTTATTTGACCCAGGTCCCTTCCCTTCGTCGAGATGTACTAACTTATCAAATACTACAGAACTGTTAATACTAACTTTGGATAAGTTCAAACCAGCAGAAGAGCGGGAATGCGGAGCAACATTAATGGAGTCAGAACTAATAAACACAGACTGAAAAAACTTAGCAAACAAATCAGCCACCCCCTTGGGGTCACAGGACTCATCACAGCCAAGTCTCATTCGAGAGGGATATTGACTTTGCGTTGTGACTTAACACACGTCCAAAGGGCGTTGATATTTCTGGAAATGTTATTTTAAGTATCAAGAAGAAAACAGCTGCAATCATTTTTTATGGAAGCTTTGGACTGAGATCTAAGAGATTTGTATTTATTTTCGTCAGCGACCAAACACGAGCGCCTGAACGCACTAAATGCTTTGTTCTTGGTATGGATAAGGTCAATTTTATTGTCCTCTTCGAAAATTATCGCGGAAATTTCAAGGAGCAAGTTCTTTTAACAGGGACATCCAAATCGACTGTAATAAACAAGACTGTATACAACATTTCAACAGCACTATACATGCAGTAGCAATTCAAAAAACTCCAATCAACGCTCACAAAGTGATCGTTGATCAAATCATAATCAGCTTTCTCAATGCAGTAGCCGACATCATGCACTTCCGTCCGATCAAGCTTTCCACTGATACAAGAAAATTCAATCAGCAAAAGGGGGTGATGAACATCGATATTACTTGATAAAAGAACGTTAGCACTGTTTGAAAATACCAAATCCAATATTACCCCATTAACGTTGTGAACACAAGTCGTTATACTCGGAATGATGTTTTTTATTCAAAATTTCAGAATAAACTGAGTTCTGATTTTAATACTCGGACTTAAGGTGACTTCGAACCGAATTAAGTCTAATTCAGAGCTTAAAGCACATAATTAAGTATGTTTGCGTAGTTGCAGCTTAATCCGATCTATTAAATTCAGAATTAAGCAAAAATCCTAATTTCTGAATTTTAAACTCTGAATTGAGCTCAGTTCTAAGCACATTCAGACGTAAAAACCCCTTCTTAATTTTGACTTTTAGAGTCAGAGTTTAATGAAATTATGAAATCCAAGTATCAAAATTAATATTAAGCAGAACTTCAAATTTCAAATTTAGAACTCTTCTTAACTAAGAGTTTGAAAATTAAGATTAAGCGTTGCATATATGTTATAAGAAGAAAGTGTTCGGTATATTAACTCTGAAATTAGGAATCCATACATAAATCTGGATTGAAACATATTTCTGACTTTTAAACTCACAACTATGATCCCGAGATTGAAGGTCAAAATTTGAGTTAATTCTTCGGTCCAGACGAGACGGAGAAGTGGACGTTCCATAAGAAAACCAAAGAAGTACTTTGATTAAGAGGACGTGTTGTGTAATGATGTTAGGTATTGTTTTTGGTATATATTGATCATATTGTGATTGTCAATATAATACTTGTCACTAGTTCCTATAGAATATACCAAGTACTAGGCCAACTATGAAGTGCAGTCAAAATTTCGGAAGCAAACGTTGTAATAATATTTAAGCAGATTAGTCTGAATCAACTAGTACCTTCCTCGTTAGCTTACATAGTAACCTATCACCCAGACAGTCGTTCTTCTTCAAAGCATTTTAAATTTATTAAAAAAAATCATCCTTGGACGTCATTTTCAAAGGCCCCTAGCTCCTGGGGGGTGATCCATGTTCTTATACCATTTTTCTCTCCAAAATATTAAAAAAAAAATATTCATACAATTGCACCAAATTAAATTAATAATAAGGAAAACGTATTCAACCAGCTAAACATGTGCCCAAACGATACTTAGTAATCAAAAATCAAGCTTGACGCATTTTGTTTAATCGGTATTATTTGACCTCTATACTCTTATCCTTCAATTAGTGAAAAGAATGAAGCGATTAATTTTTAAAAATATAACGCAAACACTGATAAATAATAAATAGTTTCTTAGTGCCGGTAAATTTCCATTCCCGATAATATCGTCACATGAAATTGCTGGCGCCAGTAGATACAGAGATGTGTTAAAGTTGTGCAATATTTCGTATAAATTGGAGGTCAAACTTTTGAACCAACCTGTTAGCACTTTGCCATGCAAAGGGTGTTTCTTAAGGAGTTAAATTTTATACGCAATTTTATTAGCATCATCGAATGAAAGTAAGTTTTTTGATAGCACGCAGTGTTTTTAATTAAAAACAAGCAAAAGAGAATTCTTAAATTAAATGATTAACACATAGAAGTACATGCAAATGTATATATAGTCATTATTCTGGTTTTTCGTTCATATACATTTCGAACATATTTTTTGTGCTTTTTGTTCCTCAATTTGTTCCTAATATTCAACCTCTGTTGAATTAATAATATATGCAACTTGCATTTGTTGGCGAGCTAACTTGACGGTAGAACTCAATTTGTAAAGATGAACAATATCCTGTCTGGCTAAATATCAGTAGCATCGGGGGTTCCTCAGGGCTCATATTTGGGACCTATATTGTTTTTAATCCTCATCAATGACCTTGCCTCACAGTTTGTCCATGCACACTTTCTATTCTATGCTGACGACTTAAAGGTGTACAAAAGGATTTACTGCGAGAACGATTGCCTTCAGTTGCAGCGTGAAATCTGTAAGATATCTGACGGGGTCGAAAGCCACTTTTCCAAACTTGTTGAATAATAATCTAGAGGAAAATTATCAGTAACTTTATTTATGCAAGTCATGCCTTTGCACCGGTTAATCATATACTTTTGTGAAACCTCGTATATTACTTGTTATTGTGGAGGCACGTTTATTGTTTGTTATTAAACTGAATACTTTCTGGCATAATAAACAACGTAGTTTTACAATTTAATTAATAACGGCAATTATTAAGGATATATAATTTTCCTTGACGAGAAAGTACCAACGTTCAAAGTTTAAAGTGTTAAAAGCATTAAACGAATATCAGAGTTCGGATTAAAAAAAAATTTATTATTCTGCAGATTATTTCCTGAACGCTGGATGTTTCAAATAAGCTGTTCTTCACGTCCGTAATTAATTAGCAGCCCAACTGGGCTTCATTTAGGGATGATGAGCAATACTTTGCATTAATTCAATATCAATATTTCATCAGGTCAAAACTCTCGAAAAAATTTCTTTCAAATCGTATACAATTTCCTAACAAAAAGATAATGTCCGATGCTGCGAGGTAGCCAGAAGTCCAGTTGCCCAGGGTATGAAAAATATTCCCGTGCAACCGTTATGGATAATGAGAAATACTTTACCTGGTTTCTTAAGAGATACTACTCACAACAGTAATTGTTGAAATAATTATAATTGTCTCATCTTACGCAATAGTTGCACGACCATAATTTAGATATTTTTTCAACTGGACTGCAATTCCACAACCGTGTCATATATTCGCAGTGGCCTGTCCAGGTGATAAAATTGGTAATTATCTATTCTTATCTAATAAAAGAAATGAACTAGGGCACGGGCAACAGTGGCGTATTCCAAGCTGCCAATTCAATGAAAATTTCTCGTTTTGTGGAAATTTTCAACATAAAAGGAAAAGGTTAGCTCAAAACGAGAAGACTAAATCGAGTCTAAATTTCCAACAATTTAAATAGATGTTACATAATCTAATTTTTATAATGCTAAGTGAAAATATTATTTAAAAGATGTTCAACGCGCTTTTCTGTTAAGTTTCTAATATAAAAATAGTTTATTAAATATCTTAGAATTTTCTATGTCGTTTTTTGTTTGGAGAAGTCTCCTAATTTGGACTTTTTTCTTCAGTTTATTTGGATTTTCGATTTTTCTCGAAGAAACGGGGATGGCTAGAGCTTTTACAAGAGCAAAAAGGAGCGAAAGCAACAAGGAAAACACACTGGCAAGATGTCATTTTGAGACAGTTTACCTTACCTTATCTTGTGTTCGTCATTTTATGGTGGAAGTTAATTGTGACCATATGCCATCATGAATGCCATATTATTTTGGTTTTTCTGGCATTCTTTGTTATGTCTATTTTAAAACGCTCTAAATACTCCTTCTGATCTAAAAGGTCTATTTGTTTTAATTGAATTAATTTTTGGATGATCGATTTTAGGCAAATCTCTCCCAATTTCGATTTTTCTTTCTTCAGTCTATTTGGAGTAGTTCGAGTTTTTTTCAAATTTTTAAATTTTTAAATTAAAATAATGTATTTTTAATATTTTCAGTAAAGAACAATTGTATTAACGGGAGGGAAAAGGAAAAATGGGAATTTTTCAGATGAGTGGAGGGAAGACGATTACTCAAAGGTTGACAATAGTGAATTTGTGATGAATTGAACAGTTGACGTCACTTTTAGTGAAATATAAGCTCAGTCGCCAATTTGTAAGGATAAATTTAGCGAAAGTTAATTTATTTAGTTTAATTAAATATGATATTCTTTTTCTCTGAAGGTGTGAGTTGTCTCTTTCATTAATTACATTTTTTAATATTGTGGGCGCCAGAGTTCTTAGAGACAATGCGAACAGAAAATGAATACTTAGATATCAATAATTATAAAGATAAGAATATTAAGAAAAATGCACTTATAATTCACGACTTACAGGACCCGATCCTGCAATAAAGTAAACAAAATATTTTTTAAAACAATAATGTGTTAATTTAATAATTAATTTACAAGTATCAGTGATGAGGTTTAAAAAAATTGAAATCTATATAATCGGATGTAAATATAATTTATGACATTTTTGAAATACAAGTTTTTCTTTTAAATAAGTTTATTAGCAATGCGAATTAAAACTAATGTAAAGGATAAAAAAAATTAATAAATAAGTAAGATGATTACAATGGTTTTTGCAAAATATATTTCTCTTTTGAATGGCGAATGCTTAGCTTGTAAATATGTTCTATATGGTTGTGGAGGATTCATTCTTACCCTGGAATTGATTGCCTTTGGCTCCACAAATGATTAAATAATTAATAATTAATTTAATCATTTGTGGTGCCAAAGGCAATCAATTCCAGGGTAATACTTAGCTTGTCCAACTATTCCGTAACCATGCAACCGTATTGGAACTTCTACTGGAACCTGCTTCTGCCTATTCCCAAGTTCAATTGACTTGAGGTCATCTAGGACTTAAGGGTTGTATCAGTTTGCTAAATATAACTTGAATTTAGTGATAGATAAAAAAATAGAGGTACAACCTCTCTATAAACGAGTCTTGTAACTCAAAATAAGTAATTTCTGTTACTCTACTATATGTATAGGGCCCTTGGCACATAAACGACAATTGAACGTAATTACACCTCAATTAATTAAAGATAAAGGTAATCACCATCTCACATTGAGTTATGAATTAAGATAAAAGATTTAAAAAAAACAGGTTAATTTACAGATGTGAGTTAATCCCTCATAAATGCAAATTAATGTCGATACATCATTGTTGAAACGCGACAGGGCTAGTGCTAATAATTACATGCTTGAAGTTACAAGTTAACTGAAATATTAATGAAATAAGCCTGAAAAGAAAAAATATTAAACCAGCAATATTATAAGGTAAAATTCGAAGGAATTCTACTGAAAATTCAATTTACTACCTTTACAGTAATATATAGAATCCAAGAATTTCACAAACAATACCGTTCAATTTAAATGGAAATACGTAAAACAATGTGTGTGACCGCTAAACGATGAAACAATCACGTTCCTGTAAATTTGGGTTAAACCTGTATCAAATTACACGACTTTGATCCATGAGAGACGGAATTATTCACCAACAAATCGCTATTTTTCCCCAACGGTCACTAAAAAATTTTGATTATTGAAGTTGTAAGTTAATCGAACGTGTAATATAAGAAATGCTAATTTCTTGCTTAAGCAGAATATGATTAAGTTAATCAGAAATAATTATTAATTATGTAAGACGTTCAACAAATTCTGATTTCTGATGTTCTCATTGGATAATTTAAATCATGTGACTACCGCTATCGCACACGCGGCGGCAAACTAAGGAAATACTCAACATACGCTAAATATAGTAATCCGTATTAAATTAAATGCGTAAATGGTAGGTATTAAATAACCAACTACGCTTTCCAATTATCCACTACAAGAGATAAGCCCGCTCCGAATAGATGTCACTTACTCAATATAGAAATCTACAGCGATACGAATCCGCAAATTGTAGATATAAACCAGCGTACCTGTTCTTCTTAAATAATTAATTGCACGAAATATACTCATTTGCGAACATATATCACTGGCGATTCATATCCCATACATCGAAAATCATTGATAATTAAACAGAATTTAGTGGAACGAAATAACTTGTATATTCCGTTACAAATTTACTTACGCCCCAGAACTCTAGAGTGCAATAATTATTATCGTATTAACAGATATCATTTCTGTTTAGTAGGGTAGGTATATCTTCTTTCGGATTTTCCATTTTTTCCTATCCTTTTTTGATTCAAAATTTTGCTCCCACGTACCACACAGTTTTCACCATTCAATAGAGCAGAAATGACGATAAATCTCGAAATTATAGCATAATTATGGCTCATTATTATTTATCGAATTCGTCAGGGAAAATATGATTTTTTTCCGCGTTGTGATAACTCATTTTATTTGCTCTAAAACGCCGATGCTTTTAGATTTACTATGTTTATCGTCTTATCTAAATATTATGAATCCGTGTATTGTTGAGTATCTAATTGTTAGGTTTACGAGGCCGAAAATAAACTCGACCAAAGAGATTTTGTTAAAAGGATAAAGATCGCGAATTGTTATGCCAACAAAGTGGCAATAAACGAGGCCTATTGAATCTTTAGGATCGTTAATATTCGGTTAATAGTTTAGGCCCACGTGGATATTTATTATTTAGTATTTTGCACATCGTTTTACGGTTTTATTTACTACACGAGTTTTAGCAATTATTGTCGTTTCAGGAAAAGGAGTCGTTTTCTCATACTTTTGGCTCTAGTTAATTTTTCTAAGATATTTGCGGTTAATTCGCACAGAAATAAAATAATTTTCGCGCATATAAATCATAATACAGTCATAAAAATAGTTTTGTACCAGAGGCGTAAGTGCTAACGTTACAATAAGTCAATAATTGTGACATTTCATAGCCTCAATACATACGTCTTTTACGACCTAGGGCATAAACTGTCTTGCTAAAAAGTAACTTTACGCCTGCAACTTACGGTGCAAGCCATATTTTTTGTACCACCCGTAAACTAAGGTCATGGGTTATCAATTGACATTTTATTTATTTATTTATTTATTTATTTACGGGCATAAAGCCCAATTTTAAAGTGTAAGTGTTAAGGGTAGCTGATGTGATTAATATAGAAAACTGGACCACATTAAGTCTTAACTGGCGCAAAAATCGACTCCGAGGAATACCAAAAAAATCAACCGTGCCAGAAAAATCGTTTGCAATTTTCGGAATTCTGTTGATACTAGAATATTGACCATAATTAGTTCTGTGGAAAGGAATAGCGAACAGTAAGGGATTACGAGTATGACGAGGCCGAGCGAACAAGGATATCCTACTTAGGATCCCAAGTCAGATTTAGAATTCAAAATATCAAGGAGCAGCTTGAGGTCTTTACGGCGACGTCTAGTCTCAAGTAAATTTATGCTGAGAACAGTCTTCATCTGATCATAATTAGGATCAACAATCCTCATCCTAAAAGCAACGCATCTAAGAAACTTGTGCTGAACACGCTCCACGTGCCGAATATGAACTACATAATATGGAGACCATATAGAAGAGCAATACTCCACCAATGGCCGCACGAGGGCACAATACAACAATCTTATGGCTGTTAGAGTCTGAAAACCATGAGTAGACGCTTTACAAAGATCAGCATTTGCAGTGCCTTGTTAGTTACATTCCTGACGTGCGGAACAAAAGTAAGACCAGCATCAAAGGTGACACCAAGGTCAAGAACAAGTGATGCAGAACGAAGAGCGGATCCGCGGAGCGTATAATTGAACATGATGGGATTTTTCGTCCTATAAAAACACATAACCTGGCACTTCTCCATATTAAGAAGATGCATAAGATTTTTATCACACCAAAGTACAAGGAAATTAAGACGTTTCTGAAGCAACAGTGCATCTACCTGCGACCCAATTCTGCTGAATATTTTAAGGTCATCTGCAAATAACAGACCACAATGAGGACCAATATATTGGGTAGGTAACATCATTAATGAAAATGTTAAAGAATAAAGGTCCCAGGTGAGATCCCTGATGAGGGACACCAGAGGTAAGCGAGATTTCATGGGAAAGATAGTTATTAACTCTAACAATTTGCTTCCTGTCCGTCAGATAAGAATTTATCCAGCATAGCAAAGTCCCTCGAACCCCCATAGAAGACAGCTTAGTAACCAGCAACCCATGATTGACCCTGTCGAACGCCTTTAAAAAGTCAGTGTAGATCGAGTCAACCTGATAACCCTCTTCCAAGGCATTCGACAAGAAGTCGGAATACTGAAGCAAATTAACCTCAGTTGAACGACCAGACATAAAACCGTACTGGTTTTCCACAATGTCCATGGGAAGTCAAAAATTCAGTGATCAAGCTCTCGAAAAGTTTTGGGATTGTACTTAATATTGATATAGGCCGATAGCTAGTAACTTCGGACCTATTACCAGACTTATAAATAGGAGTAACAAAACTCAGTCTCCAAGGCTCAGGAAACAAACCACTCCGGAGGGACGCACTAAATATGTGGAAGAGAGGCCTAGCCAAGAGCAAGATAGCGGAGACACCATCAGGCCCAGGGCCCTTGCTAGTATCCAAATTTTGTAGAGCAGTGTATACCGAGGAAATAGACAAAGACGAGGAGTCAATCACTTTGTTGTTAAAGATGGAGCTTCGACAGTTATAGTCACGACACACCTCGTCGGAATATCCCGTAGAAAAATAATCGGCAAACATGTTAGAGCACTCAAAGCCATCAGTACTCAGTCTGTCATTAGACTGAACAGAACCTGGAATGCCCTTATCCTGCCGTTTAGAGTTCACAAGGGTCCAAAAACCCTTAATATTGCGTTGAAGAGTAATTTCGGTAGAATATATGAAGGTATTATATGAGACTTTAGACAGTCAGTTCTTAGCCCAGAAAAAATAGCGTAATCGGCAAGGCTAAGTGTCTTCCTGAACTTCTTGTGAGCGGCTTTTTTTGTAGAATTGTTTCCTTCAGTTCCTGGGAAAACCACCTGGGAAATCTTTTCGATGAGTATCTCTTTAGTGGGACAAACCTACTGAATGCGTCATAAACCACTTCATAAAAGTTATTCAGCATTATGTCCAAGGACACACCCAGGAGCAGGGCATTCCAAGGCACATGACCAAGGTATTCGTTCAAACCAGGCAAATCAGCGGACCTGAAATCATAATAATAACCATCCGCCAGGGAGTCAGGCGAATCGCGAGTCGGAGCACCCCGAATGATAACTGTTAAGGGAGGATGATGATAATCTATCGGAAGAAGTGACTCGTCAGCCTTCCTCACGATCACATCAGCATCTCTGGAAAACACCAGATCTAACATTTATTTGCATTCAAGATATTGTTAATTTGGAAACAAATTATGAAAAGAACACATTGAAGAAATAGACACAGTAGCATCGTTCTCCAAGGCAATCGAACCAGCATTCGCCCACACAACTGAGCCCATATCAGTCATAAACCAAGTAACATTAGGTATGTTAAAGTCACCAAACAAGTAGTATTCAGCTTCAGGATATAGGTTAGAAACAGCATCAACAGAGTCACTAAACGTGCCAAAACTTCCAGCGCTGAACGAGGAGGAATGTATACATCAGCCCCAATCACTATTTGATATTTATAATTTGCCACACACACAAATAGTTGTAGAATGAATCAATTCACTGTGCAAATGTCTCCCAACCAATATAGCCATTCCATCACCTCTATTGAAGACACTGGTTTGAGCAGATCGATCCTTTCTATAAATGTTATAATCCTCCAAGCCAAACTCCGCACTACCAACAGATTTAATAAGCCAAGTTTCCGTAAACACTAAAATATCAGGTGAGTATAAAGCAACATTCAATCGGAGGACATCCAGCTTGGTCCTCAATCCGCGAACATTCTGATAGTAGGCTATATATATATTTGTGGTTGGATGATGACTGCTTATCGGCAAGGGCATTTAGTTTTACTTCATAAACAGGTCGTTTTCTCCCCCTTCCTTTCTTCTCTGAAGCTCTTCCCTCACCCTAGTTTCCTCAGCACGCTGCTTTGGTGTCATAACAGTGCTGACATAAACTCTACGACCCATTGGCCAAAACCTGACGAACAAGCTGCTTAGGGTTTTAATACCTACCTATTTACATCCCTACTTGTTTTTCTTTCTCTTTCACATGAGGGCGTAGTATCAGTTTTGGTTTGGTCGTACAAAATATTTATTTTTGTACCAAGGGCGTAAAGTGTTATTGATGAAAAGACACTCAAGCCACTTAAAAAATGTATATTTCGCCTTAAATCGTTAACAAATATATCGTTAATTGGATTGGATATCTAAGACAATTATTATGATACTAATCAGTGCTAAAATATTTTACATTCTAGTGTCTAAAAATATGGATTTAGGCCCTAGACCATTACATTGCCAAATACTACCTTAGGTCCACTATAGTCAAACAAGATAGTCGTTTTTGTACCAGGGGCGTAAAGTACTTTTTTTCCGTCGCGCGTGAAAATCAACTAAAAAGGAGAATGGTTTGGAAGGAACGTTTTTAAACAAAATGTGGTTGCCGAATCTGGAACATGCAAAATAACCCAAAAAATCTTATTGCCAGTCCATTTAGCTTTATGATCTGTTTAAAATACGATGCTATAAAAATCCGTGTTTACATTAGACTATAAATCATTTATTATATTGTTTTATTTAACTAACAACCGAACAAAATATATACTCGCACCAGTAAAGTTTAAACAACAATCTATTTCTGCAATAAGGAAAATCGTATATAATTCTGTTGGCAGCCACTAACTTACAATTTCAAAGCTTTTATTATTATAGTGGAGACGAATCCAATATATTATCTTTATTACTTTGTGTTACATCGTAGTTGTTATTTATATTTACTATAATTATTCAGAATGACGTTGTGCTGGATAGAGTGAACTGGTTTATGAAATTCATGGCAAAATTACGGTTAATATTTCAGTGGGTATGCACTATGCAGGAAACGCTCGACAGCCTAACGAAGACTTTTGACTAATGGAGAAAGATGGAATGACTACAAAAAATTAACGTAATTTCCAATAAAATTATATTATCTGTATAATTGGACGTAATATGACACTTCACGCCCTCATGTAATAGAGACCTTAAGGCGTAAAATTGAATTTTTAAACCAAATTATTTATTTTATACGCCTGATCACTTTACGCCCTTATTTATGGATCCAAAAGTGCGAATTTTATGACTGTAGTTCCTATTGTTACGCCTTAGGGCGTAAAAAAAATTAAGCCCCAGGCTATTTTGTACCGCCGTACCAAAAGGAGCACATCTTGAGGTGTAAAATTGATTTTTTAACCAAAATAATTATTTCGTACGCCCGAATTAAAATTCACACTTTATGCCTTTATCCATTTCTGGGCCAAAGAGCCGTACGTATTGATAGTAGTGGAATTTCTCTTCATAAAACTAAAAAAATTCTCAATTGATTCATCCAATATTAAATTAATAGCACATACGTCTTGCATAGTCTACAAATGTTCATAACCAATGACGTGTTTTTAATAATCAATCAACTTATCATCCACCCGCGAATCAAAAAATAGCGCTTACGCCCTAGGTACAAATGAACTATATAGTCTATTATACCACCCTCGACGGGCAATTATGTCCTAGTCTGGGCTGTAAAATGGTATATTTCGGGCCAAGGGCAAATAAGCTGGTTTTTAAGGCTTAGAAAGTATGCATTTTTGATATAACAGAAATATATGCTACTGAAACAATGAATCTGATACCAAGACTATACAACGTGCGATTGAGAGAAAATCTAAATGTATCTATGTAATAATATGAGTACCTTTAGTTCGCACTGGTCGTACAATAATACTGTTGGCGCTGTTGGCGAAAAGTGGCTTTGGTACTTAGGTTGAGGGCGAAAAGTAGTACACTTTAAGTCCTAGGGCGTAAAACTGAATTTTTAGGGCGTAAAATATTTAACTATTGAACATATATAATGTTATGCTATTAGATTAAATACAAATAGGTGTTTTCTAACCCAACTAACCCAAACTAGCCCGAATTAGAAATCACACTTTACGCCTTTATTTCTAGGTTCGAAAGTGTAAAATATTTAAGTATTGATGATAACTTTTGAATTTTTTCCCCCAGCGGGCCCAAACGTGTAGCTTTACGACATTAGGATATCTTACGCCTTAATTTGAGCTGTAAATTGGTATATTTCGAACCAAGGGCGAAATAGTTCATTTTTAGGCCCATAAATATGCCTTTAATAACCTCTCCGTTTAAAGATTTAAGAGAAACTCTAAATGAATGTAATTTTATGGGTAACTTTAGTTACAGTAATGTTATTGGTGCCACTTGCGAAATATGATTTTGGTTCCACACTTTAAGCCTTACAATACTTAATACTTGTTGCCTTAATTCTTTATATACTATTCTGTGCAAGACTGATGGAGTAAAATGAGGTTTTATATTTTAAGGCATAAAATTAAATTTTTGTAACAAAAATAATCATTTTGTACGCCCGAATTAAAAGATTCTTTTATGAAAAGTTGAATTTCTAAACTCTTGGACATAAAATATTTAAGTTTTGACATATTTTATAATGTGTCTTTTATACACGAGACGTAAAGTATCACTTTACGCCCTTCATACAAAAATTACTCTTTCATGCGATAGGTTTAAAAGTAAGATAAGCCCTCATTTGAATGTGTTAAATTCTGCTGTTATCCCTTAGGGCGTAAAAGTGTTTTTTAAGCCCTAGGCCTGATGTGTTTTGATATTAAAATTAAAAAATGTACCGACTGATTTATTCAATGTTAAATTAATAGTGCATACGTCTTACTTAACCTTCATCTATCCAATATTAATAATCTATTTGTTAACGATTCACCCGAGAGTCAAAAAATATTGCTTTACGCCCTAGGTACAAAATTAACTATTCTGTACTACCGTACCAATTGGCACTACATGCGAAAGGTGGCTTTGGTACTACATTTTAAACCCTGGGGCATAAAATTCCATGTTTATTGTTTAGGGCGTAATGAACTTGTAAAATGTTATAATTATTGACCGGCTCTTAAATCAAATACAAATACGTCTGCTAGTAAAAAAGTAATGCTTTACGCCCTAGGTACAAAATTTGCTATTGTATACTGCCGTACCATAAAAGATATTTTAATTTGTAATTTGGGCTCTAAAATGATATATTTCGGGACAATGGTGGAAAAGTTGCTTTTTTTACGCTAGGGCCACAAAGCGACACTTTACATCCTTGGTACAAGAATGTATTATGTTTTTATGATTATAAATGCAGAGGATCGTACCTGGTCCCCAAATACGGTCCATTTCATTGCATTATGGCTAAAATTAATGAAAAACGTTCACGGGGATGTTACTGAATACCTATCAATTAGATAAATATTAATGTATATATAGATGCTATGGCTTATCAAGCAAACCGCAAAAGAGCTTACCAGCTTTTTTAGACAGCTTTTAAGACAGGTGGTCTGTTTAAAAAAATGTCTAAAAAACAGCTGTTTAAGCAGTCCAAGTTGTCGAAAACGTCGTGCCTCGGGATCGCACATGATACGCCTCCTCTGGAGGACGAAGTACGTAGATTATATCATCTACATCTACTATGTTTTCGTAATATAATCATGGTCTGGGGATGGTAACAATATCAATAAAATTTGTTTCCAATACGTTTGAATTTACTTATTTCCTTTTAGGTACTGGTACTTTCGGAAGGGTGCTGCTATGCAAAAACAAACAGACCGAAGAATACGGTGCCATGAAAATCTTATGCTTAGCCGACGTCATTCGGTTAAAACAGGTAGAACACGTCAAGAACGAGAAGAACATCCTTCAAGAAATAAGATATCCTTTCGTAGTAAATTTGTAAGTATTATTTTTCTAGTTATATGCAATCAATGCAATTTTATGCAACCAGGAATTAATTATTGCACAATCACGATCGGTTAATATACACCTAAATATGCTAAGCATATATAGTCGAATAATTTATAACTTAAGCACACAACAAAACACAAAGAAATTATTTATTCAACCGAAAGTGACAAGCCCGCAACTGCCCCGGGTTAAATACATGACGGTGAATGACCAGATAAAAAGAAAGTGTGCTAAATGAGATTCTCTGGTAAACCTTCTAGTCTAGTCGCAGCATCCCGCCGGTAAAACCGACCAATAAATTAATTTTATATAGGAACTGTTTGTCTTGCACTTTGCCAAATAAGATTTACGAGTTTGTTTGCCTGTATTTCCATATAGGATATGGGACGTTTAAAGTCTGCTTAAAATATAAGTTAAAAAACTCTTTTTAAGTCCAGAATTTAGAGGCTTTATATCTTTTCAAAGGGGCCTCGTGCAATAAAAATATAAGAGTTTATTTTCAAAATAAAAAAAATAAAAATTCCTTATATACTTATGTCCGAAAACCCTACCTTATTTCAGTCTAAAATTTTAGATACAAATCGTTTTTTCCTTTTATTTAATTATTTTTCTTAGATTTCGTTTTTAAACTCGATCCTGAGAATGTTTTAAATAACTTAAATAATGAAAATTATGGTATACGTTACTGCTTTTTGTAATTTTAGTATTGGTACAGGGCGAGAGTAAATTTTTGTTTAATTTCGATTAGTGAATTTAGATTTGCTACTAAAATTAGGGGGAAGCAGGGGCGCACCGTAATTTCTCTTATTTAAATTATTTAAAACATTCTTGAAGTCGCCATTAATAAAAGCTAATCAGTACTGTAGATTTGCTTTATAACACCGTGCGAGTTTGAAAGTGAAGCCTAAAAAAGTAAATATAAAAATGTTTTTTTTCTAACATTTTAACAAGGCATTTTCGGACGCAAATATTTTTGTAATTTTTTTTCTTATTTTTAACTGCTAAATACTTTTCTCGATTATAGTTTGGGCCACCCTGTGTATATATATCATTATATTAAAATTAAATTTTATTCGCATCTAATTTTTCAGTAAACTGCACACAAAAAACAGTAAATTAACACTAATCACTTGTTGGTGGAAATTAAATTAGACCCATTCGTTTTCTGGTAATTTTCGTCAGTTTCTAATTATTGAAATCAATTTATTTCGCTTTAATGGCCTATTATTAGAAACAGATTAGACCATCACCTGATTGGGAAAAAACGTAAAATTAATCGTAGGCATGGAACTTTCTCGAGTGTAATTAAACAGCTGTCAAAATCACAGGCTTTTATCGCTATTTAATGGCAGTAACCTTTAAGTGACCATTTGTTGATCAATTTCAAAACATAAATAATTATGGCTTGGTTTTAAAGATACAGCACGTTGAAATTTAAAAATCAGATTTAAGTTGGCAAATGAGAAGTTGCTTTGTTATTAGGTTTTAGAGAAAACGTTAGCCTTTATAATGAAGTTAATTGCAAATAAACTAAACTTCTTTTCAAAATTAGAGCAATTAATAAAAGAGAACTAAAACATATCCAATTTTAGCCTCCTTGCACAAGATATTATGGAGTTACTATTCTAACTAATTAACTCAATCCTCAATAATAAAATTCGATGTAAATTTATTATTACTCTACGTTGTTTTTGTAATTAAATTTAATACATTGCAATAGCCGTATAGTCTACCTAATCTAACACTTTTTCGGCTACATCTCACAGACGAAGTTTATTAGAGACTAATATTTATTTCCTGGATAATTTACGGAGCTTTTCTTGTTAGCGGGAAATTCGATCCAGCAGATGTTTACAGCAGACATTCGAATTCACATTTATGAGTCAGAAAACGGGCATTAGTCACAGACTAATTTCCCGTTAGACTTCTCGAAATTTCAATTACAACCGCAGAATATATTTATTTAATTTGGACGGTTTTGGGAGTAGGTAGCAAAAAAATTATATACTACAATAAAATATAAAATGAGACAAGTCGTTATTAAAATGATTTATTTGTAATAATTGGAATATTGATAACTAGACAATAGCTTGGACTTGGAGGCACCAGGCGAATTTGACATTTTGAACTTTTTTACCCTGATTTTTAACCAAGAATCGTCTCAGCATCGTAGAATAATGATGTAACTTCGACAAGCTCGGATGGAAAACTAATAAGAGCTTTTGTATAAAAGCGTAAACCTTCAGGTATACGGAAAACATAAAGCATTTCGTAACGTTGTAGACGTAAACGTCCGTGAAGTAAAAATAGAAGTTACATGACGGAGAGATATATCACTCTAAAAAATGAAGCTAAGCGTACCGTAAAAATAGAAATTTGACAGAGAAATATATGTTTTTTGGTAAATCGGGTAATATTCCTAGATCTATGACGTTATGGATATCGTCATTGCAATTTCCGATTCTATTTTGACAGTGGTCTAAACACTTGCGGGTAATAACGCATATTTTGAACTTTATTGTTGGCGAATTTATAGCGGTGTAGGTGGAACCGTTCGTTTTCGTTATGAGTAAAATGTGTAAATATCATTTATATTTTATTAGATAATACAGACAGTTTGGTACCGGCAGGTAACAAAAAAAAACTCTTGCCAAAGGGGGATGGTATGTAATATTTGGTACTTCATTGTAATTTTTTTCAAGGACGCTTAAGAAAACTGTCAAAATGTTTCTGAATTTTATTACAACGACCAAACACTAAGAACTTATGTAAGAAATTAAATATCGGACCCATAGAGCATAGAGTCTCTGCCTTCCATATTAACGTCTAAACGGCATAAATCTTAAGATTTAAGATAAAACAGGAATACTATTTCGCTTTAAAAAAAAATGAGTCTAACCGGTCCAGCTTCCATCTTGATTCCAGTAAGGGTCCATTTTACCACTTAAACGTTTCCAATTCTGCGATTTTTTAATGCAAAATTAGAGAGTCTTGACTCTCTAATATTTCATGCCAGTCAGAGACGGTGCTGAAGTTAAAAACTTGTCCAAGGGGCAATTCAAAGATTACAACTTTTTTGTTTGGAAATACAAAAAAAAATTCTCTGAATTTTCGCTTTGTTTATCAAAATTTTTGTCTGCACTGAATTTTGATTTATACCGCGGCAGAAAAATAATACAACAAATAAACTGCAGGATAATGCAAACAGATTCGAAATATTGCTGTCGTGATTTGCTAAATTTAAACGGGAATTTAATTCTAAACACCCTGTACAAAAACTATTTCTGTTTAATAAGTTACCCAGGCAATACATTATCGTTCAATGACAGGTTTTGTGGATAATGGAGGCACTTGAGTTGCATTTATCCGTTTTATAGGGTGTTTTGACTTGATTTCCAACTGCCTCTCTGAGTTGCACTTGTCCATTATATAGCATGTTTCTGGAACACGCATCAAATATTAAAGTTATTATTTACAAAAAAGATGTTTAAAACTTAAAAAATACATTTTTCTAAAAATATCGTCTTCCTTCCTTCCTACTAATAAGTAAATTGAGGAAATTTCAATAATATGATAAAGAGAGAGCAAGATTTTTTTAGAAAAATTTATTTTTAAAGTT